>JAVFBY010038128.1:0-13090 GCA_034781015.1 Tonicella lineata
GCCTTCTTTACTCGGCCTGACAGCAAGTGTAATATCCATATGGCTTTGAATTTTTTAACAGAGCTTGGAAAATGGTTTATTGCAATATAATGCTTATCATGTTGATACTGTCGGTCTTTCTTTCTCTTTCTTGTGGTGCTGAACAAGGTTATACGTTTCTTTTGCCCGGTAGTTTTAAATAGGCTATACCGCAGAATTTAGTCCAAAAATCAACAGAAACTAATTAACCGCGTTTTCGATATTTTTCGAGTATGACCCAGAGCAAAAGCTTTCAGAAATAATCAACCACGAGAATGTGCGATATGACGTATTAAACAAAAAATTAAGTCTGTAAAATCTATAATGTGGGTCACATTGTAGATTTTTCAGACTTAACGCGTATTTTTATACGGTATATCGCACATTCTCGAGGTAGATACTTTCTGAAAGCCTATACTTTGGGTTATACTAGAAACATATCGAAAGCCCGGTTTAATTAGTTTCTGTTGATTTTTGGCCTAAATTATGGTTAGAATTATTATTAAATTATGTTAGCCTCTTTAATAATGTCAGCATCAGACATCCAGTCAGAATGTCAGAACCATATAGGCTACCCCATGCGGCACTCATAATGTAAACATCCGGCAACTAACAAGTATGCCATTAATTTATTCAGACCAATCATTATGGTGGCTTAAGATCAGATAATGTCAGGTCTATTTCTAGTTTCCTGTCTGTCCATCACATCAGACAGTGTTTTCTATTTGACTAATTGGAACATCCTTATCTTCATCCGGTTGCACACACACAAGTCCACAGGAGGCATAGTAACGAACATCAACACTGATTCGAATCGTTACTGAACAGAGGACTGTTTATCAATAAGTCGAAGAGACATGCCTAGTGTCTGTAAAAGTTTGTAAAGTGCTACTGTCAGTGTTGGTTTGTTACTTATCATGTGGGTGGTGTTGTGTACCCTCATTTCCTCAGGATCGATACCAGTTAATAACAAGGTTCACAGTTATGACTAACTACAGCTTACGAATGAGGTGACCGCTGAATGAACACTCTTCGCCATAATACCGATAGGACAATGTACCGCTGAGTATCATTTTAACGGACACCCTATCTCCTACTTCAAGGTGTAGTACCCCAGAAAAGTAGCTGCAATCTTTGGAAGTAGCCAACTGCTGAACTTGAGACAAGCCTACGTACAGTGCTATATTAAGAGGCTGATTAACCTCGATGCGAACCGACACAGAAAGGTGATAAATTCCACTAACAGGACACTGAAATACACCGATATTAGGTAGGTATGCTTCTCCAATGTTAATGATCACATCCTGGAATTGGATTGGTTCTGGATCACATGTCAACTCGTCATACTCGTAGGCTCTGACAGTAAACGCCACAACTGGAACTGGAAATATAAAAGCATTGTAAAGATTAATATAATTCAAACGTGTTGTGACAGTATATAACATCCTTAATCACTGTACATTTGATATAACTATCCCCTTTTAGAATATCTGTTTTATAAAAACAACAATGCCCATAAACATAAGATAAAATCCCTAATAGCATTACGGACGTTATAGTATCGCTTCCTCTATTCGCTTTAAGGGATATAAGTGTTGCTAAAATCTACAGTGCAACATTCTTGATTAGCAAATTGCAACATCTATTGCCACGTTATCTGTGAAAATTTCAGACATAACCTGGGCAATTTGTTTATCAGAACGGGGCTCGAAAATATAAATACTTTATAAAGCAAAAGGACATGAAAGGAATAAAAGAGCAGGATAGTACAAGTAGGCAAGGGAGATAAGTTGGACACTCAAGCTGGTTGTCATGGTGCGAAATGTATTCAAATGTGACGCATGTTCATGATGCCATAGAGGGGGGAATTGCGTCACATTTGAGTGCCGATCGCGTCGTAAAAGATGCTTCAGAATACAGGTTTTCTCCATCGTCAACATTTTCGGGCTTCTCATTGAATATCGAAAAGTGGACGAGGATATATATTTAAGCAGGCAATAGAGGTATAGGTGCAGTCTAAATTAAAGCTTTCAGTTTCGTGCACAATTTTCCAGGCAGAGAACACCTTTTTACGGAAAGTTCTTGTCTTCGGAATTCGTGTGAATTTGAGTATAGTTTGTACAAAAAAAATACAAAATAGAATGTCAATTTAAGCACAATTACATTTAATTGTAAAGATTGTTTAAAAAATTGCATTGCTCTATTTTTTATAGCATTGTCTTATTGGTTGTGCGTATTGTTACAGATGCAATTCACCTGACAACGTCATCATAATTTACATCAATGTGACGTATATCACTACATAAAACGGGCCTTTTTTGTGACGGAGTCGGTTAGATATCGGCAAAGGTTTTAAACAAATGGGTGTTCTTTTTTCTGTATCACATGATCAGTGAAACGCGGGAGGATAGATTTATATACTTTAGTTTCACAAGTAGTATAGTTCAAGCAAAATGAGGCGTATGCCTTTTGTTGTGGCAGATGGATCTTCAAAGCGACCCCATTAAAGATGCTATAACGCACGTGCGAGGAGCGCACGTGCGTAATACAGTATTGGCGCCTCACGGAGCCCGCGTACGTATGTTGTAGGTATAACAGCTTCATGTGTTGGAACTCACCTGCGTTATACAGTATTAGGATCTTCATGTACCTTCACGCACATATTGTAGGTGTAGCGCCTCATGCGCTGACGCGCTCGTGCATTTTACAGTATTATGACCTTCACTGGTCTGCTCACGTACGTTGTAGGTAAACACCTTCATGAGCGTAGTCTCACGTGCGTTATAGAGTGTATCACCTTCACCTTCACACTCATGTAGGTTGTAGGTATAGCCCAGCATGTGCACCGCGCACGTGGGTTATAGTGTATTGGACCCGCATTGGACCCGCATTGGACCGGCACTTGCGTTATATAGTAGTAGAAGCCGCACACCCGCGCTCACAGGTTGTGGATATAGGGAGAATTTTCAATGTATTATAGTATATCACCCGCTTCACCCCTTCATGTACGTTGTGGGTATAGAATTGTTCAACGTTTTCAAGTATAACACCTTCACAATGTGTTTCAAAGTATTTTATGTAACCCGGCGGTTAAAGTGTATATGTACTGAAGTCTCTATATATCTAGGACTTGCCCTCGATGCCTGGCTAGGTTTTCATGTATCTGACGGCAGAGCTGACAAATCGAAGTAAACAAATGACGCGTTGCTACCTATAGGGATTTGACGCTTTAGTTAAAAAGTATTAACTCCCTAGTGTCGGGCTCACCAGCAGCCTCAATCCTACACCGTATTACATAAATAGTAGTGCACAGCCTGTGCACTACTTAAACAGCATATCACCCCATTTACGTTGTATGTATAGGTATTTGACGCATCACTTAAACCGTATTAACTCCCTAATATCGGGATCTTCCCCAACACCGTATTGCATAAATGACAGTGCGTATATGACTTCACGAGTTCAGCCTACATCATCGAGTATAACCCTTTTAAAGAGTGTTGACTATATGTATGAAGAGCTTGGTTCCAAAACGCAATAAACGCCATTTTACAAAATCCCAACCCTCGCCAACAATACATCAATAATTACTATACCTAGTGCCTATAATAAAAAGATTTTGTTGAAACGCGATACATCCCTAAATAACCAGTAATGTTTCACCCCGCGATAAGCGCCACTGGAGTTTTGACGCAGATAGTGATATATCCGTTCAGCCAATCAGATGCGGCCAATCATGACAGTCTTTTTAAGATTTTTAAGTCTGATGTTTCCACGAGGCATACTGCATAATTTTGACGGAACCGACGAGGCAATACCAGTATCGGTGACGGGAAGAAGCGTAGATCGTCAAAACAGTTGGAAATTCATTTTTTTGCTAAACCCGGAAATGTAGCATTTTGCCGAAAAACATAAATATTTGGATATGCCACATTTCGACGGTAAAATATCTAAATCTTTAATTAGAAGGATTTAAGTAAGTCTGAATTTCATTTTTTCGTCTGTTTATCTTTGAATAGTTAGTCACTTAATTTTAAAACAGAATATAGAAGATTTATTTTTATATTTTCCACTATTCAAGAAATGTGCTTTTTATGAAAACGATGAAAATGGATTTATCGCATTTTGGAACGAACCTCTTCGTATGTAACCCTGGGTTAAGTGGTATGCAGGCTGAAGTACATCTGGCTAGTACTTGACCTCGATGACGGGATGCTAGCACCTGTGCCTGTTGCGAAGTCTAGCCTGGCACGGGGACAATGTATGAAATGTTGCAATTCTCAGGCCCTGCTGCAAGGCCAACACTGAGTGACGTATACGTATGCCTCTATCCAGCTTGCTAGTACTTGACCTGGATAGGCAGGGACATGTAGTTAATGGTGTATGTATGGATGGTTATGTGTTATGTATTGACTATTAGGACGCGGTTGTTTTAGCGCTGCACTGTGTGTATCTTAGAACAATGTATGTGTTTGAGAAGCATTGTATCTAGATAGTATAATGAATAGGACTGTGATGTAGGATTTAGGGTAAGAGGTTATAAAAGACCCTGAGTCTACTCAGGAGGATATTTCGTGCTCCTGTGAGTCTGCTCAAGAGACCGTACCGGTACTCAAAACGTAGGTTATAAAAAAGTCGAGGCCGCTTAGCTGTGCTCAAAAGAACAAAATCCCGAGCAAGCTTCATACCATGCTCAGAACAGTACTCAAGGAGATGACAAAATTGTTTAAAGCCTTTACTAGTTTTAAATGTATTCGATTTTCGATTTTCAAAATCAGCGCTTAATTTTCAGTCAAACATTTTATCTGTGACAAGCAAAATTCTAACAAAGCAGTGGACAACATCAGCTTAAAGCTTTCTACCTCTATTAGCAGAAGAGCTCCACAAGATCGTTCTCAAGAGTGGGAATTGCATTGATATGTACTTCTGTGAGTACGTTCTAAAGACGTTTTATAACCATAGATTTAGATCCCAACTCTTGGCAGCACGATCTCAAGAGCCGGAGCATAGAATGCTCAGGTTTTTTTATGACCTCGGTCCCTGGTGTTGTTTAACACTTTGAGCGCTGTATTATATGACCCAGCCGTACTAAAGGATTTATTGCATCATTTATTTTGTTTTGGTCTCCACAGGACCCCAGCCCGTCACACTAATCCATCGGACGTTACATCATTTGCAAAAATAACTTGAAATAGACCTAAACATTCCATCATTTGCATAAATCAATCTGAGATAGAGTCAAAACGGTGAAACATTTCGGAAAAAAACACGTTCAGCTGGCCGAGCGCGCTTCTATAATTGGCTGATATATGCAATATTTAATTGAATTTAATTACATTTGGATATATTTTAATAAATGCAGAGAAAAAAAAGTGGCATGCCTCCAACGGAAATCGAACCCGAGACCTATGGCTTACAGGGCCAACACTCTACCGATTCAGTTATATATTCGAATTGATATATAGCTTAATATGTGTGTAGGTAAAGACTAGAACCGTACCTGACGTACCTCGCGCGTCAGGTTATGGCGCCAGTCGCCCGTAACGACGCCAGCAACGCCTACATGGACACTCGTGACGCGTTTTGACGCGAACAGTGACGCCTGCAATGACGTCTGTACCGCCCACAACGCCCGTTATGACGCTTGATACACCCGCATTGACGCCTGTATTGATGCCGGTATTGACGCCGATAACGCCAACAGTGACGCCCACAACGCCCATAATAACGCCAGTAATGTTACGGGTGATATACTATAAAACGTTCAAAATTCTCCCTATACCCACAACCTGTGAGCGCGGCTGTGCGGCTTATAATGTTACATAACGCCCGTGCGGTCTAGTACCGATCCAATACTCTATTGCGCACGTGCGCGCAGTGCATGCGGGGCTATACCAACAACCTACGTGACCACGAAGGTAAAGGTGATATACTCTATAACACACGTGAGCGCGCGCTCATGATGGTGTATACCTACAACGTACTGGATCGAAGGTCCTTGAACGCCCTAATACTCTACAACGCACGTGCGCGGCCAAACATGAAGTGCTATACCTACAACCTGTGCGCGAAGCACCTTGAAGGTTCTTATACTCTTTAAAGTTCGTGTGCTCCCGCGCAGGGAGCGCTATACCTACGAGCTGTGCGCGAAGGTCCCTACAGGTCCTAATACTGTAAAACGCACGTGCGCGCCCGCGCAAGAAGTGTTATACCTACAGCCTGTGTAAAGAGGTCCATGGAGGTCCTAATACTGTATAAGGCACGTGCGCGCCCGCGCATGAAGCTGTAATACCTACAACATGCGTGCGCGGGGCTCCGTGGGGCGCCAATACTCTATAACATTCTTTCGCGCCGCGCATACCGGGCTATCCTTTAACGAGGTCGCTTTGGAGATTCATCTGCCACAAGCTGGGGTTATTACATAAAAGGCATACGCCTCATTCTGCTTGAACTATACTACTTTCACATCATCTGTTCAGTTCAGTAGTGGCACAGTCACGAAAAGGGCTGGATTTGAATTGACGTTTTTCTGTTTTTTGGTGGTCGTGTATTCTATGTAATATTATCATTTTATTGTCTGATGTATTGATTTTTTTTTAGTTTTAATTATGACTTATTCCTTTACATTAACAAACTGCACCTTCCTCTACAGCCTGTTATGTATTCTCGACCTAAAAAAAGTGTTTTTCTCAGAATGAAAATTGAAATTTTGTTAGTATTGGAAGTTCTGATTTTCCTGATTTTCAGGGGATGCTGCCACGTACACGATACCAGATTGATCTGATTCTGTCGTGTCTCGCTTTAATTTACATGATCATAAACGTCATATGTTTGTTTAGACATGATTATTTCTTTTGACACCTCAGATAAATTTGATTTGCAAAAAAGGGATACATTGATAGCTTATAGCTGTTCTACTTGGATGGTTTCGCCCAAAGGGAAAGTTGGAATAAGAAAAGCTATATAAACTATATCAGACCTGATTGAACATCTGTTAGTTGCTTCTGTAAATCAGAATTTATTGACAGCTGGGCATTTTGTAAATCAGATAGTTTAGTATCCAATTGATCAATGCAGGTAGAACGTATGTTCTCCAGCTCGGCATTTAACTCTGCGGTTGTTGTCTCCTGAACGTTCTGTAAATTAGATATTTTAGTATCCAGTTGATCCAGAGAAATAGAGCGAATGTTTTCAACCTGGACCTGTAAACCTGAAAGTTTATTCTCTAAAGTATCAAATTGGCAATTTGATGTAGAATTCATTGTTTCCAGTTGTGCTTGTAAATCGGACTTCTTCTCCTCCCATTTATTGTGTATAATAGAAATTTGAGTTTCCATTTCGTCAGTTGATGTAGAACGTAAGGTTTGCATCCGATCATCTAAATCGGAGATATCGTCCTTAAATTTATTTTGTAAAGTAGAAACTTCTTTTTTCAGCTTCTTGTGTAAAACAGAAATTATCGTTTCCATCTGGGGTTGAAATGTAGAAATGTTGGGCTCCGACTGGCTCGACGATGTAGACATTTGAGTTTCTTGATGAGCGTTTGAAGAAGAACGTATGAAGTTTAGTTTATTATGTAAATCCGACATTTTCTTCTCCTGGTTGTTTTGGAAACTTGTAAATTTAGATGTTAATCTGCCTAATGTGGAAAGGGAGTTGTTGAGCTGTGTCTTTAAAACAGATATATCCTCTCGCTGGTTTCTGAAATTTGATGCCATATATTGGAAATGAACCTGTAGGTTGGAAATCCTTTTCTCTGTTATTCTTTCAGCTAAAATGATTATAAGGACAATTATGACGAACGAAATCCAATTCATCCTTAACGAATTCAATGCAACTGGTAACACAACAAAGACACTGTAACAGATCCAGTGAAGAGTGTCCAGGTAATCACTCTGTATAACCAGGTATCACCATTTGGCAAAAACAGGCAGATATCCCAGTGTAAAACAAATCCACTTGACGAACAAAATTGTTTGTTGTAGATGGCAGTCGCTATTTAAAAGACAGCAGGTGTGTCTAGCATAAAATGATGATCCGACAGGTCAGCGGGCCTACAGTCGATATGATAACGACAACGCAGACATACATAAACGTAAGCTTGTCTGCATTTAAAGGCGATTTGAACGTGTAGTTATGTTCGGTAAAGGCTCAAATTTAACTTACATATTTATATTCTATCGGTACTTAAAAGTACAAAGTATATAGCTAAGCCGTACTAGTCTGTACACGAGATAATCACACACATAAGGTTGATGGACTTTGTATGCAGTGAAATGACATATTGAATATGACATATTTAAAACGCCACTGACCTTTGGCCCGGATAACTGGTAATCCCAACCCTAGCCGAACTGCTCTTGTCGCTTTTTTAATTGACAACATGGCGTTAGTGATAAAAACCAGGGGTAATATCATGCATATTCATACTATTCATGTATATCACAGCGCTATGTCAATATGTCATCGTTTCACCTGACTTTGTTCTCTCATTGTTTGTCCGCATGACCTTATGTTTTGCAAAAAACTTTTTTTTTTCTACATGAGAGGGATATTTTGTTTTAATGTCAAATATGGGGCGTTATATACGAAATTCAATAATAGCAAAAGTGCGTGCTGCTAAACTATGATATGAAAAGAAATTTGATGACAAAATCACTTCGACAGAAATTGGTGGAAAGAAAGAAAAAAAATATATAAAGGAAAATCGAAGTACTACCAATTCCTCCGATATTTGAAACTATAATCAAGTTTTCTCTACCTCGCTAGAAATGGCTGCAGTTTTTAAATATTAATTTTGGACAGTTCAACTCGATCTGACGTAGAAAAAATGATCCACACAACGTCATTAACGTTCTAATGAATTGATTATTTTGACTCCGAACCAAATGAAGAACTCCTCCTCAATATCCATATTAACAAATTACCTGGGCCCGATTTTATCAGCATTAGATTTGTCAACAAATCTGCCTACACTCTTGCACGACCTCTTGCAAACTTTTAAATACATTCTTACGGGAATGTTGTATGCCAACAATGTGGAATCCAGCCAATTCCCTAATTAGGGCGACGAAATATTACTGTCAATTACCGGCATATCTCTCTAACCTGCCCAATAAGAAAGTGTTTGGAAAATGTATCTTCACACACGCGTCTTTACCTTTCTAACGGATAACAATGTTATCACACAGCTGCTGTCAAGAGTTTTACCAGGTAACAGCACAGTATGCCAACTATTAGATATTTACAATTTTATATCCAAAACCAGTAACGACGACAAGAGGTCCACACTATATTTTGTAACCATAACCAAGGTGTTTGACCGAGTGGGTCATTGTGGACATTTGAAGAAACGGGAATTGGTTGGGATAGAGGTCCATTTCTCTCTTGCTTTGAGCAGTATACCTCTATAATAGAGAACATTTAGTGGTAATTGATGGACAATTATGTCTATAAAAGACCGTGCTAGCGGGTGCCCCAGATGGATCTGTCCTGGGCCCCCTTCATTCTTGGTCTATATAAATTACGTTTTCAGTGCTTTGCCGATGATACATCGCTATCAATATCTGGTAAAGACCAGATAGATGCTGCTGGCTTATTGAATTTGTCAAAGAAAACGATGTCAAATTGGGCAAAAACGTGGATTACAACTTATATATGCATAAACAACTTGTCAATTAATTTCTCTACACAAACCCATCGACAAGCAAGCCTTACATTTTATCTTGCAGACTTGCCCATTCATGATGTAGACCACCATAAGCATTCAGACAGAACGCTCCATTGTCCAAATGGTCGGTACGTATTGAAAACATCATCAAGAAAGTGTCTCTATAATAATTAATTGCCTTCTAGTTCTAAATTATCTTCTGTCACGAAGTTCGCTGGAAAAAATGTGTTGTGCTTTTATTATTCCTATATAATATTGCGCGGATGTTGTATGGAGTGATTGCACAGAAACTAAGTCCTATGTGCGTGGAACTCTCCACTCGGGCGTGTTGCGCACTATTTCCTGGTGTTTTCGTGGTACAACCTATGCACGTCTATATCAAGACACTTTTGGCCTTCAAAGCCCCCCCCCAAAAAAAAATAGACGTTGCCTAATAATTATTTAAAAAATTGGAATCCGCTTATGACCTCCTTATTTTCAATCTCTGTTACCAGCATGTGTGTATGAAACTACATATCATTTCCTGTGGAACATAAACGATTTTGCAGGGCCTTAATTGGGTATAGAACAAACAGGCAACCAAAGTCATTTTTTACCCAACTTTGGTATATATATGGAACAAGTTACAGCCTGAATTTCGTACATGAACATCGTACGCAACTATTTATCGTTAGTCAAATGTAAACATCATTCCTGTACTATCGTATTTTTATAATGGAGACCAAAAGCTACAATCGGGGATAGTTTTATACAGCTCCTTCGATCAGTAAAGTGTTGGCCCTGTTCGCCAAAAAGTCACGGGTTCAGGCCCCGCTGGAAGCATGTCGCATTTTCTTCTCAGCATTTATAAAAAATACACATAAATATATCTCAGAACCAGATTTTAGGTATTACTCAAACAATGTGACAGTGATTACTATCTTGGAAGGCATATGCGGCTTCGGTGTAGTTGTTGTTTAATATTATTGGCGTCTGCCATTCCTACAGCGGCTTCGGTGTCTCTGTGTCAGTGCCTTATATAGAGAAAGAAATACACAGTTTACTTGGGTAAAATTTGGTATCCCTCTATCGACGTCCACTATAGCTCAGTCGGTAGAGTGTTGGCCCTGTTAGCCAAAAGGGCCCGAATTCGATCTCCGATGGAAGCATGTAAAATTTTCTTTATTTGCGTTTATAAAAAAATATATGTAGATTTTTTAAAAATTTGTATAATAATAACTTAAGTAACTAATACCGTAGTATTCCGATGTCATGGATACCGTTACAACCAACGCATTGTTTGATACTGTTTTGTATTATTAACTCCTTCGTGAAATCCATTACAATCATGGTTCTGGGAGATGCGTTCATATATGCATTGCCTGTTTGCAAACCCCTTTGTCTGCAAAAGGAAATTAATATTATTTAAACCAATGGTCTGTTTAGTGGCAATTCATTGCTTAGAATTATGAATCGAAGTGGACGTAGGCACAAAATTGACAAAATGTGCCTTGGTAAAAAAAATGTTACCAATATAACCGGTTTGGTCACATACAGGCTTCATTTTATGTAATGATATGCATCAAATTGAAGCAAATTATGTATTCGTCTATTGGCGAATTATTGCTTAAGAACATACACGACCTACATGTCATGCGTGTGTTATTCAACAGATAAATTAATTTTAAAAAAGCTCTGCTATAAATTCCAGTTTATATATCAGTATGCCATTGTTCTATAAACAGTTTCTTCATGATTGTTTAGTAGTTTAGACTAAAAGTTATCGATTGGTTAATAACACATTGATTTGGTAGGGTAATATGCTCCTATGCTCTTGATTTGTTCATTTAGGCAGGATGTAGATTACAACCTTAATATTGTCAAACTGTCTATAGTGCTATAAAAGTTCAAATGCAAGTGTGCTAGTGGCCATTATGTTTTTAAAAGTGCATGAAAACACACTAACATAAATCTTCAAATGTCATCATAACATAACACGTTCTGCTTTTAAATAAGACATAACGAGATGCTAGGGACAGTGATGGTCGGGACGGCTTTAGCAGCTCGCTGTGTACGTGCCGGTCTCCCTAGAAAGAATGTGTTGGTGCAAACAGTTCTCAAGAAGATCTATTAACATTCCGCTGGGTGAGTTTATAGTCATAAAGGTTTGTTTTATATGCTGGACATACATTACTTACGCACTGTACGTCTTTGCTAACCTTTTGTGTTAAGCGAACAGTCCAAGTCTTTTGAAATGAATCTGCCAATATATGCAAATTATATATGGCCTTACTTAAACCGTCTCGTTTTCTTCCATGAACACTTTATGATTCATAAAGCGAGCATTTGACGTCCATATTTCAGTTAAAATAACCAAGTTCTCGACAGTACACGTCCCGCTATTTTGCGATAAAAAAACCCCAGCAAATACCAAAATATCGCGTTCTGTTGTAATAATTAACCATATTAAATACTTACTCAAATTGAAGACATTATTTACATTATATTACACTTTGGTCTCTCTATACTTTACATATGGAAATATTGCGTTGGGTAGTTCCCATAAAACACATTTAAAATCTCTCATTACTCTTAAGAAACGAGCAATCCGTGTGATCACCAGCTCTCGTAGACTTGAGTCACTTGACCACCACACATTACCACTTTATATACAAATTATTGCCACTAGAAAAACTGAACGATTATGAAAACCTTATATTTGTACATAAATTTGTGCACAACCCTCCCATGTTACCATTGGCTCGGAATGTATTGTTCCATCGCCCAGATGCAATACATTTACATAACATGCGACAATAACATGCCAATTTATACATGCCAATGTATTAATTTATTATACATCGTTTAGGTGTTAAAGGCCCAAAAGTCTGGAATGATCTACCTACATGTAGTTCTACTTCAATGAAGTTGACAACGTCAAATTCCTTATTTAAGTCTCCACTTAAAGCAAACATATTTTATGGCTTGCAGGTATAATGGTCACGGATTTGCATCACGTCACTTTTATTTTATTTTCCACAATCAATTTAAAAAAATTGTTAGATTTTTTCTTTGAATAAGTAAAAACGAGCATTTTTAAAACGAAATAAATGGAAATTGAAAATTAATTGAATTAACGTAGTGGCCAATTACCTTCTTCCAAAAGTGTTGTTATAGGCTACTCTCGTATCTACCTTTATGCCTTTTAACCAGATGCGTAGTGTCATATAATGGTATATGTGTTATAGTTTTGTTAAACTATTATTATATTGACAAAATATTAAACATTGTTACATTATTATTAAAAACAATTGCTAGTCTTTGACATTCATAGTTTATGGTCAATTGAATTAATTATATCAATATTATGAATTATATCGTAACGAGGTGAAATGATTTTCCATAATAATTCTTTCCATAGCT
>JAVFBY010038239.1:0-12105 GCA_034781015.1 Tonicella lineata
AATGGACATCTTCGGTTATTTCCGGAAGGTTTTCCGTGTCTGCATACACTATTTGCCAAATAAGGAATACCGCGAAAACTTGAAATCGCACCTCTGATAGTATGTATTGGTTGCAAAATGGGTGTCAGACGTCACCACATAAACAACACCGAATGAGTGATGCATCAATTCGAAATTTTGGCTGTACAGAAGTAATCTGATACTAATATTATCTCAAACTTGCCCCAAAAAATCACTTTGTTAATTGGGGAGGAAATTTATTGTGTTAGCCTCACATGTCTTATTTGTTTTGGGTGTACACAAAAATGATTTCCCTTTACTAAATGTCGTCATCATTTGTTTTCTTCCTCTTTTTTCCCAAAGACAATGACGGAATGGTATTTTTTTAACGCATGAGATTATAGATAAGTCCTTGGAAAAATTTAAATATTCATTAAACGTACAAATCCTGCGGAAAATGAATTTATTGCGTTTTTATAATTCTTTTGATTCTTATTCGGCTATATTACAATGTAGGATGCAGATGGGATTGAGTGATCTTCGTGCTGATTTATTGATGACCAATCTTGTTCAAACTGTGAAAATCCAAATGCGAATGTATAACATTATAAATACTCTGTCAAAAAAGAAAAGCATATATGTGAAATGTCACAAGAAAGTGCTGAATTTTTATAATTTTTATATTTCTTGGCCATGGATGATTACGCTATTGGGATGAAATTATACGAACCCACATGCTTCCCTTTATCGATCGACAGAGGGAACTCCTTCAGCAGGACAATGCCAGGCCGCATACTGCACGTTTAACAGTGGAATACCTAGAAGATGAGAACGATAACCCAGCGCCTCAGAAGCTTCCGCAACTGTCCCATGCACTGCATTCAGAATGGTTAGGATTCCACGTAACCGGATTCACAGACTTATTCAGTCTTTGCCATGGAGGTGTCGCGCAGTGATTGCAGCTCAAATTGCCACACAAGGTACTGAATTCAGCGCCCACTTGTGGCTTTTTTCGGTGACTAATACACCTCCGCTGCCGTCGGTCCATACCGAGAACATTACCAAATACACTGTTCTTGTATCAACTTTGTGCCCCCCGGATGCTCCTAGTAGAATGTTCCATGCCGGGAACTAGCTACTGTCCTTCAGCGTCTATCCCCATCCTACTTAACTTAACAATTCGATGGATAGCTTGATCAACGAAGATATGCATTAAATAGAGCGTGAATTTTGCCATCATACTATGCCAACATAGTGTGTCTTTGTCTTATTTGTTTTACAATGACTACTCCTTGTTGAAAGTTAGCTAGTACATTACAACGCAAACATGTTATAGTGTCAGACATTTTGCTGGCTGCGTGTGCTACTCGACCAATCAGCCAATCACAATGTCGTGCATGTCTGGGTGAGTTACCAAAACAAAAGGCACATGACCACTGAACTATATATATAGCTGAGTCTCTATAAGACTATCATGCATTTCTCGCTTTTTTGCAGTAGACCCCTTCGGTCTCTTAATGGCGACACTGACAAATCTGATTGGAGGCAACGATTTTTCACATTTATTTTGTTATCAAAATACCAATGAAAATGTCGAGAACATTAAAATATTCAAAATAACCCATGCATTTATCAAACATAGCCTACCCTTGTTATTTACGTCTACCATCCCTCCAATGAATTGCTTTGTCGTTAATATAGAATGTTGTGTAACATGTGAATCTATGGAAATATAATATAACATATTCAACTAAAGTGGAACTATAGGGGGCAAAAGTCTCGCCGATAATCTGCGAAATTTGGAGCTTTGGTGCCAGGCTCGTTTTGAAGTCCTATCTTTTAACATTAGAGTAAAACTTCTCTTTCCATTTCAGACGATCTAATAAACAAATAACACAAACAACTTACTGGAGCTAATACCAAACTTGATAAATACCATTGATTTAAGCCGAATTTGACATTTAAGCTACGTTTCTTTCTGAAAATGGGCAAAATAACTGATGATGATGTTGTCAAATCGGCTTTGCCACTGTGAGCAGTTTACAAACGAATCTCGCCAATTTTGATGATGTAAGAGTTCTGTCCTTTTAATATTTTAATTAATCCATATATCATTACTGGAGAAGAAGTTTTATATTTCCTTTGTATTTATAGTTACTACAATGTATAATTCTTGTATTTGACGTAATTTCGTTTGTTTCCTATAACCCTGTCGCCAAATCATGCCGATAGCCTTTAACGTGTGTTGTTGTTGGTGCGATCTGACATATTTTATTTTAAAAAAGAGAGATAATATTAAACAGTTTAAAAAATGTCTGAGGAGAGCAAATTATTTCAATGAGCCTTGTTTTTTATGGATATCAAATAAAATTACTTCTTTTGCTTTTAGAAAGGCGAAACAACCAACCGACATAATGAGTGACTGCATTTTGTAAGGTTAGTCGCTAGTCAATCGCAAGATGGCGTAGATCGACAAGACTTGTTGCATTGTATGCAAAAAAGAGCATGTCAACTCATTGTGAATGCCTTTTTTCTAGCAAAATCCAGTCTCAAGAGCAAGTACATCGACTGCGATCTGCCCCAGATCGGTCAGAGCCAGTTGCGACCTAGATACTACGATTGATTGCTTAGGAGTAATCAGATGCATAAACCCCGATCGCAAGCGAATTGACTGGATCCCTCTACACTCAAAAAATCAATCTGTTGAAAATCCACAGAATGAATTCTGTTAACACTATTTTAACAGAATAATTTGTAACTTTAACAGAAAAAGTCTGTTGTTTCAACAGAATTTAAAACGAACAACTGTCATTCTGTCAAAAGTATGTTACTTGGAATTATGGGATATCGCTGCAGCCATTTAATGTCTGAAACGCGATTGATCACGCAATCTGTTTTATATCTGCCAACATCAAGGACACATAAAGGCTGGAATACAAGTCAGACTGGTAAGTATGCAAAGCTTAATGTCTATAAACATTTAAGACCGATTTTGGTCAATCCATGAGCAGTAACTTGCGATAAACATTAGTTTTTTCCCCCTTTGATGTCGGGCTTTTTTTTCTGAAAAAATCTCAGGGTGAAAAAAATGATTGCTAAAATAATTGGGTAGGCCAAAATACACTACACAAACAAGAAACTTTGGAGTATCTTGTAAGTTACTCTTCATTTAAATGTATAGTGACATTCCAAACAAAACAGCACACTGTATATAAAGCACGGAATATTGTCTCCATTACAAGTTCTCAGAGTAGGGAGACACGAACGAGAACTGTGGTAGATATTGCTGTGTACCATCACAGGCCATAGTCTAAGGAATTACGAAATGATTAATTGCAAAATAATAAATTACATAATACCTTGTTGTTGTACTGCTATATGTATTATCCATATACTAAAGGCAGGAAACATACTTTAGAACCTCTAGGATGAGCCACGCACTGAACATGCAGCAGACAATTCTGAAACTTCTTCCTCTGGACACTAAATATCCCCTCTTCACATAGCAACAATCAGATTTTCAAAATTCCAAGTAGTTCTGCTTAATCCGTTGAAAACAGATGGACAACATGTTTGGCAAAAATTTCTGGCACAGCCATTTTGAAAATATTCCAGAATGTATGTGAATCTGACCTAGTTCCCCGTATATAGAATGGACTGATGATACAGACTCTGGAAGATTTTCAAAATGTCTGTGCCACAAACTTTTGCCAAACAAATTTTCAAAATCTGATTGTTGCTATATGTGAAGAAGGGATATTTAGTGTCTAGAGGAAGAAGTTTCAGAATTCTCTGCTGCGTGTTCAGTGTGTGGCTCATCATTAGAGGTTCTAAAGTATGTTTCCTGCCTTTAGTATATATAGGGATAATACATAGGAGTACAACAACAACGCATGTATGTAATTGATTATTTCGCAATTAATTATTTCTTAATTCCTTAGACAAGGGCCTGTGGTCATATATGCTGCAAGTGCACGGAGGAAAAATTGACTTTTGAATCAATAAAAACCACAAACTCAACTCAACTCAACTTAAAATATATAACATACAAAAATGACTTTTTATTGAAAATAATGCTTGGGTTTTATATGTCTATATTCCAGTCTCAAATGAGTTTTTAAAAAATCTAATTAATCTAATTTTATGTTCTTGAGATTATAAAACTTCAGTCAATCTATTATCTGCCTCTGTAGCTCAGTCGGTTGTGTTGGCCTTGCTAGGCAAAGTTCCCGCGGGTTCGATCCCTGGTTGTTTTTAGTGACCCACTAACTAACCACCCATGTTGCTCATAAACGTTTTAAGGAAAAAAAGTTTAGGTCCATTGATTGGTTTAACTTTCCAACAAAATGTTCTCAAATACCACATTAAACAACAATTTATATTTAATTTGTGTACATATTTTGACATAAAGCACCATCCGGTTAAAACAATCGAGTCTGCAACCAACTTAACAGCCTAATAGATCACATTGACGCTCGCTACTGAAAAGCTATAGCAGTGATGCCCATCGTGACAATAATACAAGGAGCAAAAATGTTAAAGGTGTATGTGTGATCTGGTAAAAAAAAAAAATAGGGACATCTGAATTGGCAGGATTTACAAGTTTTTATTGGATTTTTAAAAGGAATGACAGTGTTTAAGTTTTTTCTCTAAAACGAATATTGCGAATTTATTGTTGATTTTTCGTATACCACCTACAAAGTCAGTTCTAAGGCGTGACCAAATTTGAGAGATTTTGGAGAACTAGATAAGAAGATATGCATGTGTAAAATCCCCAAAGCATACAGTTTTGCTTTTTTCTCCCACTTTCAGGATCTCAAAGTCCGAATTGGTACAGAGTTGCGTTGAGGCACCTTACCCAATAATGCAGAGAGTATTGCTCTACTCAAATATGAAAAAAGTGTAGCACCTCGATTGCCGAATTAGAATAACATTCATAGCCACTTTCTGGCGTACAGCCGGTGGTCTTACCAACCTGGCCAGTTTGAGCTCCCAGCGCCGTTCCTATCTTCAAAGTTCAAAGTTCAAAAATCTTTATTTTAAGTCGATTTGTTATATACATTAAACATTAGCCAATAGGCTACTTGTGCCGACAACAACAGTATAACAAGGATGAAAACATAAAATATATATCAACGTGCATGAAAGACAAATTTTTACGTGTATACAATTTTTTTTTAAATTTATAAAAGTATTACACCATAAGAGATTACATAATTAAAACATAAATATTGATTCTATTAAATTGCTTGTAAATACACATACTTTTGTTTTAAAACTGTATTTTATCGACAATCTATTTATTTTACTTTTTTTTTTTTAGTTTCTCGCTTGGAGCGGGTTGGAGCGGGTTGATACAACGTCTTAGGGACAGCGAAACATTAAACAATTCAAACAAGATAATAACACATGGCAATAAATAATTCGGAAAGAACTTTTTCCATCGTCAGGATGTGGGCAAATGCAAATAGAAACCTAACGCTTCATATGAACACTACATGAGATAACTATATGACGTGTACTATTATCAGTGATTATATGATATAATTTTTACCTGAGCAGAGAACGCTTAACTTAACTTCTAATCATGTACAAAGTGTTTTTTTTTTGTTCGCGTTTTTCTTTTTAAGTAATGTTAAACGCTTATGGTTGGTGCATTGCTCTGTTTCGCTTTATAATTTACAAAAAAATGAACCAAACATGGGTATAATCTTAGGAAGCAGTGGTCAGTATTTTCACTATTATTGTTCGCTATTCATACTAAAATTGCTGTATGTATTGCTGTATGTGTCGTTTACAATGCATGTATAACAACTATAGGTGTCTTGACCAATGGCTTTGTCTCAATTAACCAACTCATTCTACGCCGACGACATGAATATTATATTACGCTTAATTTCTACATTATTCATTTATCTAGTTTGCGATGTATTCCGAAACAAATTGATCCCCACCAAATGTCAATTGTTATTCGGTTTTGCCCAACGGCGTTCTGTAGACAACTCATCAGGACATTTATTGACACGAATTCATCATTATTAGGATTCACTTCATACAGTCTTACACTTCATTATATCCAAGTTTCTGTGTTCGATAACCCATGGTTTCCCTCTATTATGCAAAGCATATGAGTGTAGAACTACAACATTTCCTTCAAGCATTATAAAAGGTTTCTATCCGGAATTAGATTATGTAGGAGACATAACAACCCCTCAATCATCATTCTAGCATCCTGGTTGTATTACATACAACTTCGAACGAAATAAAATGATTTAAGCTCAACCTTCGATTTTCGTTTCAGGATACTGTTTATTGAAATATTTTTCAAAGTAAACTGGTTATAATTTTATTCTACTAACTACATTAATTGTACGGTACCAGGAACTCATTCGGACATAAAAAGTGTTTGAGATGGAAATATGTAGATTATGGGTAGAACCTATGTATTTGAGGTTAAATACATGCACACACAAAATTAACAATTAATCAAACGATTCTACCAAACGCCTTATTTCAAAACTAATCACGAAGCAAAACCGCCCACTCACTGTTATGTCATTTGTCCCAAAAAAATATTTAACGAAGAAAAAAAAATCATTTTGTTATTCTTTGTTTAGTTTAATGGGTAAATTGTTTCTCACACGGTTCAGCGCATAAGGACCGTTTGTTTATCCATCTATTTATTAATTCATCCATTTGTTATCAGCATATTCAAACAATCTCTATGCTTTAAATATATTCTCCCTTTGGCGACTTAAAGTCATGAAGCGTTTCAGAAAAAAACGTGAAACTTATCAGATAAGATAGCTGTGTATAAAATTGCATTTGTATAAATATTGACTTTATTGTGTAATTTATTGTAGAACATTATATTATGCGATGTCACGAGACATGCCCTTGTTACATTGCGCTTCCTGAATGTATTATGACCTTATAACAACATGTGACTTAAAAATGGTCTCTGGAATGAGATTGAAACCTTATAACCAATTTATTAATTTGTCATCCATACGGAAGTTATTCTTGTTACCATTATCACATTTTGCTTATCCCGTGCTTTGATTAAAAATGTTATCGACAATGTGTGTGTTTTTTTAATTCAAATTAAATGTTTGATTCATTATATCGATGGGAATCGCCAGTGGCTAAAACGTAAGATAACTGTGTCACCTGTGTGACAGATAGAGCCATCTATATCATTGACTAACAATAGTATTCAATTGAATATTCATATTATGATATTTTTTGTCAATAAAATAGATGGCATTGCCTGTTTAGTAATCTCCCTTTAATCCCCACTGGTGATCCCCATTCCCCAAGTCGCTATGGAATATACATCGAATAGATTGATTTTCCTATGACAAATATTGAATACATTTTTCAAGTATCTTTATTTTAGTTTATTTAGCGAAATTTTTTGTAAGGCTACCTATCCAAACAATTTTGAGATCATTTCAGATTTCCAACGCTTTTAACCATATAGCAATGCTATACACCGGTGATAAACCATACGCATGTGGGCCATACTGAGGATATACGATGGCTACTTATACCGACGCTTGTTGAATTACGGTCTTGCTGGGCCCCTTTGGCTCAGAATCGACGAATTTTTTTTTTCTCCTTAAAATAAAAGTCTAGTTTTCAAACTTTATGCTAGCGAAAAAGTTGTATCGTAATTCCTATTAGAAATAGTTCAATTTAAGGTTAAAATTTAGCTTTCCTATACATATACACATGTACATTGTATGTTATGCAGAGGGATGTGGTACCATGGCTACTTTTCCCGGGACTGATTGATTAAGATATCTTAATCGGCTAATTAAACGCCCAGAACTGATGCACTCACAACAGAGCGATCATGGATACTTCAGCATTTTTTCCGTTACAGACCAGTTGAACACATGTATATTAACCAAATACAAACTAAATCGGTCTTGAGCTGTTTATAAACAAATTCATTAGCACACATCTGAGTCGGGTCATACATATATAGTTGGTCATAGATTAGATGCGAATGCGTATTTGGTAGATCTGCTTCACATGTATATACAGATACGTGAAGAGGCCTTATGAAAACTTGTTGAATTAGGTCCATCTCCACCCTGTTAGCCGATTTAATGGCGAAAAAGCGAGACGGGTAGTGCTGAGAAATTACTGATTTTGATTAGAATATGCAGGTCGAGTAGTCATTTTGTAAAACGTTCTAATCAACAAGTGAACACTCGATAGTTTAAATAGTGGTAAGGCCATACGATTTGTAAGTAGTGGAAGTTTAATCTGAGCAAAGTGATAGCTTGCTCGTAAATCACAAGTATCAGAAGACTTATGAAGCGTAGCTAGGTATGCTAGTACTGGGGCCGCACCGAGACTCAGTGGGAAGTACATTAGTCGGCTAAACCCCCCTTTTCCATAACTTTTAAGCAAAATGTGACCTCTATTTGTGGTGATTTTTACTCCAATTGTACATTTTATAGAAGTACCACCAATATGGCATAAATGTCCACTAACCATTATACATACCCAATTTGACTGAGGATATACTGTTTTGTTATGATGTCTATCTACTTAGAATCCTTTTCGTTTTTATTATCTCATCCCCATTTAGTCCGGAGTAAAAATAGTCATTTCTGACTCAGTAAACTCTGATGATATTCACTGACGAGCAAAATGTTGGTTATTGTTTTCAGAGTTTTTATTGTAATTACTACAGCTTTAAGAGGGATCATTACTGCTTAGAAACAAAGGTGTTTTGATACCATGTGTCATTCACCATAGTAAGAGAGCACTTAACAACACAATGACAACGGCGAGACAATTCTGTACTATGAGATACAGTTAGTTCAAATGACATCTTGTGTTATAGTTTTATCAATAGTGATGCTGTGTAAAATGCATCACCTTGGCAACCCTTTTAAAATGAAAAAAAGTAAATAGCTTTTAAATGGATTGTCGACGTGATGCCAGCTTTGTGTAAATAAACAAGTGACTACTCTTAAGCTGGAAGCATACCGTACAGCATGGTACCATACAACCCTTTTTACCCCGTGGTGAACGGGGCCTAGGAATTACTCACTCTCTTGTTGGCGATTTTATTGTTGTTGTTGGTGATGTTACACTAACTAAATTGACTATTTCTCAGTGAATAATGTAAGGATTGTTCTGAAAATTGGACAGTAGATACCTAGTAGTAATACGCAAGTCATAACTGAGCCGAAATTTTCATTTTTCGTTCTTGTTCTTGTTGTTGATGTAACCTTAACTATATAAATGGACTATTTCTCTGTCAATAATGATAGGAATGATCTGAAAATTAGAAAGTATATACCTGATAGTATTACGCAAGTCATAACGGAGCCGGAATTTTAAATCTTGTTCTTGTTCTTCTTAAGTCGGAATTCTCAATTTTATTATAGTTTTCTCAAAAGGAAGTTCATAAATGGGCACAGCACAAATGTCAAGGCTTTGAGGCATTTGTTTATAATACATGCATCAAAGCCTGCAGCCACGTGATTAGTTTTTCTTTATACACGCACACACCCCAAATGTCAAGGTGTTAGGGCATGTATTATTAATACATGCCTCAACACCTTGATATTTGTGCCTGTAGCTACAGTAATATATTTTCTGCTAGCCACGGGGTATGTCTCGCAGTGCGGATTTGTTATTCAGGAATGTGAAGTAATTATTCTTAAACAATGAACAAATGTTATGCGTTGATATGTTAAGTGTGTAGAACAGTGTCAATGTCATCTATTCCTTTTTACCCCGCGGTGAACGGGGTCTACAACTCACTCACTCTCTTGTTGCTGTTGTTGTTGATGTAACACTAACTAAATGGACTATTTCTTTGTCAATAATGTTAGGATTGTTCTGAAAATTGGGCAGGATATATATGTTAGTAATACGCAAGTCATAAGGGAGCCGGAATTTATTATATTCCTTGTTGTTCTTGTTATTGTTGTTGATGTAACAAAAAAATGAATTGACTATTTCTCTGTCAATAATTTTCGGAATTTTCTGAAAATTGGGTAGTATACACCTGATAGTAATATGCAAATAGTAACGATGCCGGAATTAAAATTTTTTCCTTTTCCCTCCTGTTCTTGTTGTTGTTGTAATATTAACTAAATGGACTATTTCTCTGTCAATAATGTTAGGATTGTTCTGAAAATTAGGGAGTATATACCTGATAGGAATATGCAAGTCATAACGGAGCCAGAAATTTCAATTCGTCCATACTTTAAAAAAAAAATGTCACAGCACAAATTTCAAGGTTTTGAGGCATGTGCTAATAATGTATGCTTCAAAGCCTGCGGCCACATGATTCGTATTTGTTTATATATGCACACACCCCAAATGTCAATGTGTTAAGGCGTAAGGCATTATTGACAGAAAAATAGGTAGGTGTTACATCAACAACAAGAACAAAAAAGAAAAAATTAAAATTCCGACTCCGTTATGACTTGCATATTATTATTAAGTATATACTGCCCAATTTTCAGAACAATCCTAACGTTATTGACAGAGAAACAGTCCATTTAGTTAGTGTTACATCTACAAGAACAACAAAATCGCCAACAAGAGAGTGAGTAATTCCTAGAGCCCGTTCACCACAAGGAAAAATCGTGTATGTGGGAAAGGGGCTTCTGGTATCTACCGTATCTAGTATTGATCATTCCTCCTTCTTTGATCATGCATCACTGCTGATCTCACTTATAGGCCTACCGTACATGTATGTCGCCGATTATAGTATGCGTTTTGATATCGGTTACATTATACGTCAACTGGAGACAAATTCATTATAAGAATTACAGTATTTTCTCGAATTACATTTTTCGTCAATCGGGTTGCATTATGCGTCCGATTTCATCGGATTATAGTATACGTCGTGGCTACATTAGACGTTGTAACAGTATCACGATGTGGATGTGTGGGAGTGCAAGTTCCTTTAGATCATTCGGATCAACCTCGAATCGCCGACTTCTTAGGCTGGAGTCACACATTCAGGATTTTTACGGCCGTTTGGTAGGACCATTCCCGATAAAAAAAATTGTCAAAAGTCTGATCAAGATCCTGTGATTAGTCACTGGCAAACTTTTAAAAAAACATTTTAATAAGGCTGGAGTCACACAGTGCCGATTATGGCTCCCGTTTGAGATCAGGCAGCGCTACGACACGAAAAAGGTAAAAAGACGGATAACTATTTTTAATGATCTGGAATGTCTTATCATTGTCTGATTGCAGTCGTATATGTTCGTAACAGAATCCTGCGGGTCGGGAATGATCCAGAGAGGTCGGCTTAGCACTCCCGACAGTTAGGTGTGTCCCGTAACATTCGGGAAACTCGGCCGATTGTGTCTAGGCGGATTACAACCGTGACTATGGCGTGACATATTCTGCTGTTTCGGTTCAAAATTGTAACAATATCGTGTGTTGTTTGGACGGTGTCCTGTGGAACGGGCTTGATCTGAAACACTTTTCATTGCCTTTTCTCCGTAATTAATGCGAAAGTCTGCAATTAGATCCACACATATACCTACAGAACATGATACGGCTATGTCCAGACTGTGACCAATATCTGATTATTGTCGTAAATAAACAAATTCTCTAGAAATTTACAAAAAAAGTTTTGGATTTTGAGCGACGAATTACAGGATCTTGATCAGACTGGAATGGTCCTATCACAGACGGCCGTAAAAATCCCCTGATGTGTGACTCCAGCCTTACATTTATTTAATCACGACAACAACCAGATATTAAGGAAGCGCCCCTATTCATCCGTTTCCAGCTGAATTCGTCCCGATTACCCCGTGGATTCAACCGGCAAGAAACGGCAATGAAAAGTGTATCCTTTTCGCAGGACACCGTGCAGGCAACACAAGACATTGTTACGATTTTGATCCCATACAGCAGAAAATGTCAAGACATAGACACGATTGTTTTCCGACTAGACAAAATCGACTGAGTTTCCCGAATGTTACGGGATCATTCCCTATCCGTTACGAGCCTAAACGACTGCGTTCAGACGATGATAGGACATTCCAGATCAATGAGAATAGCAATACGACTTTTTCCTTTGTTCGTGTCGTACACGATACCTCAATG
>JAVFBY010038350.1:0-13085 GCA_034781015.1 Tonicella lineata
CGCCTCCTTAAATAATTAGGCCTGGGGATGTGCACGTGTGTGATCGCTCGCCTGTTTAATACTCTTTAATAAAACACAGTGGGAAATGTGTTAGTGTGCCATATGTGCTGTAAGTTAAACCTGTCAAAAACATGTTTCTGGAAAAAAAACCTTTTGATAATTATATAAGAATCGATTGTCAAATATGGAATATAAAAAAAAAGACTATTCTTAGCTGTTAACGGCTGTACGTTATGTATTAGACAAAGCGTATAAAAAAACCAAGGGAGTTTCGAGACATTTTGGAATGGAATAAAATAGATCCACATGGACATTGATTGAATACAATATAATTTTGATAGACGATGTGGGGACTCTGACAGTTTCTGTGGGGATTGACTCTGACAGCATATGCAGCACTTTTGACTCGAGAGGTTTTGCCAGAGTAGACTGGCTAGTTTTCTCAATGAATTGTGACTAATATACAATGTATAAACATTTTAGTAATTTCAAATGTGATCATGAACTGTATAACATACATGTATGTACCTGTAGTCCAAACATTACAACTGCTTTACACACTGGGTACTTTACCGAATTGCAGAAATCTTTAGATGATTTTAAGTTTTCTCCTCTCACTTTTACTATAAAGGCGGCAATATTCAAATAACAAAATTCAACTCCCCAAATTATGAAGAAATGAAGCAACCGTTTTTGTCTTTTGACAGTGTTGACCAGGGCTGCGTCCAGGCCTGATTTAGGCTTACAGCACCTCCAGCATACAGAGAACAGGCTGGCGCACAAACGTCAGAGCGAAGCCAGACGCCAGCGGATTGTGCAGTCTCTAACGTCAAGGGGTAACCAGTTGTCTATGTCAACGATTCGTCACATGGTGTCCTCGGTTGGTCTATTTGAAAAATGGCTCTGGGACAATCATGAAGACGAGGACCGGAACATTGAAGAAATACCCCCCACAGAGCTCGACTTGTTTCTCCAGACGTTTTTCGCTACCGTTAAGAAGCCTGGTGGTGGCGTGTACACACCCGACTCATTCCGAATGCTCAGATCCAAGTTAGATATTTACCTCCGTAGTCAAGGTTACCCATGCTCCATCATAACCTCAGACCCTTTCTACAACAGCCAGCAGGTTTTTAAACAAGCCAAATTGAAGCTGATCATCGAAGCACCTATATACATGTAGTTAGCAATTAAATTTTTTGGGGGGACGTACATTTTTATTTTTTGACACTGAACTTTAATGTGCTTATTAATCTTTAAGATTTTAAGTATGTTACTGGCCAGGCTTAAACAACATTATTTACATAACATTTTATTAAAACTATACATATTAGGTTTAATGCATTTTATTACAGCTGGTTATGAATAATGTAGAAAGATTTTTTCTGATGTCTGGGCTAAACATATATTTATTAAAGCTAATATTTAATGTATTTTTATCTTTTAGATATTCAGGATTAATGTATATTTATTGTAAAATCACTTGCATTGTATTGAAACTTGGTGTTTTTATCTGATTCGATACTTAGGAATTTTGTTGACCGGTATTCTGCTAGTATAGGCCTTTGTTTAACATACATTTATCTTTTATTGAAATGATAAATCATTCATGTTTTTTAATATACAGTATATTTGATATTTAGGGTATCTGTAGTCTGGGTTTTGTTACTGTCGACTAACCAGATTAACCAGATTTCCTTGGGGACATTAATATTGCAACATTAAATCTATTTTCTATATCCACTTATAAGTGAACAAAAGAAAGCTTAAACTGTACGATTAAGAATCAGCTAATGTTTATTTCCATTACTTTTTAAAAAAAATTAACAATCTCTTTATAAAACAATTGGTAGGGTATTGAATCAAACGTCATGGCCAACTGTTTATGTGGTTTTGACAAAGGTGTTTCTTAACCTCTGTTGAACACATACTAAAATAGGCTGATTGGGTGTAATTCTTTTTTATTGAGAAGAATAGGCTGATTGGGTGTAATTCTTTTTTATTGAGAAGAATGGGCTGATTGGGTGTTATTCTTTTTTATTGAGAAGAATACCCTAAATAACCTCAAAGTTCTTCCATAAAATAACATCTTAAGAAGCTATTTAAATTGGAAAGTATCTTGGAGACTGTTCTGGCAAATGTTTTATGGTTTCATAAAAGAATCAAACATGAATCTTTGTCTAAATACTATAATACTTTCACAATTTGTGAAAAAATGACATTTAATTGTGAAAGAATTTTTCGGTGATTTACAGTAAATTGACTTTTGTTGCTTGAAAACTATTTCTCCCCAAGGGTGGAGTAAACTACACTGTATTGTGTTATGCTTTTGTGGGGACTGAGTAGTTCGTCCATTGAGTACTAGATATAATATTTAAGCCTACTATAAAGCACTTACATGTACACAAAGGATCTCTGCGACTAACTAACAAATGCTTAGTTTTTACTGACTTTTTTTATTCTCCGGAGCAAATGGAATAAATTAAATGTAAATTCTCAAACTTGTCATCTATAAAAGACTTTACACGGGTCAAACTAATGGGTTTTTTGGGGCCAAATGCTACCATCATTTTATATTGGCCTATTAAAATTCTTAAACTTCTCACCGTTGTTTAGGGGCCAAATTTTAATGAAATTTCACAATAATATTTTGACCCTATATTCTTTGTCATACCCATCTTCTGTGAACTGTGTTAATTTTTAAAGTTTGCATTTCAAGCTCGCCAAAAGGCATGATCTAAGCTTCAGGGATATATATAAAGCTTATGCGAGCTTCTGCTATCCAGAAATTATCACCTTCATATAAATAATATGTTTTAATTTCCCTATTTGTGTATTTTATTGATTGTCTTATAGATGGCTGTTCATATAGCAATGGCCTGGACTCCTTTGCAACCTAATAAATCTGAAATGAAAGGCTAGGGTTGTTGTTTCTCACTGCATATCCTTGGGGATTGTTTGCTTAGGCATGAGAGTTTAGAAAATAAAGACCAACACTGGACATGAATTAAAATGAATTTTGTTAAACTTACCGCGTTTTCGTATTTTTTTTATCAATGACAGATACGGCCACACTAAATCCAGAAACCCGTAGAAAAGGTGGCGGCATTAGAGTGCAGTCTGCTCATCACGTGAAAGCCATGAACTACAGCAAACTGCACACAAACCTTGCCAGCACTACAGAGGAATGGAAACGCAAAGTAGAAATCCTACAACTGATGATAAAACATAACCGCGCAGAATCAACCTGCAAGTATATAATCAGTTGCGTACAAGCCTTTGAGAAATGGCTTTTACTTTCACCTTACAGAGATCGACGAAAGATCGAAGAATTACCCCACAGTGAGCTAGACGAGTATCTGGCGCAGTATTTCACAAAAGTCAAGAAGATGACTGGAGAGGACTACACGTTGGACTCCTATCGTCAGCTGCGTACAAAACTGGATCATTTCTTAAAACTTGCAGAATATCCTTTCTCCATTATCAAAGATGGGAATATGTTCAGCAAAAGCCAGACCGCTTTTAAAGAACGTCTACGTTACTTGCAAAACGAGAAATATGCATCATTCTAAGTACAAATGTAAAGGAATATAAACATTGCGCATCTATTCCAATGTCAAAAGACATTTATCAAATTTTAACACTAGCATTTAGCATGGTAAATAACATACATGCACATGCAGTATGGAATTCCTGAGCAAGGGAATTCCTTACTTTACTCCACAATAGAATTTATTGATCAAACCATTTACAGCAGTGACTGCCTAACTTGATTTAGAGTAGTGCTCTTTTTAGAAAGTATTTTTTTTTGCCTTTTGTTTACCTTCACATACATTGCATACATGTTCATATGTGTAAGTTTATTGCACTGTGTATTTTTTAATTGTTGCTGACACAATTATGTTTAGCTATTCCAATAAATAGGGCTTTAACTCTTTGAAAAGACATGTGTAACGATAATGTTTTTTTATTATTTATTCCCACGGCATATAATGTGTGGGGATATTGTGATCAGCAGTCTGTCCATCTGTTATCAATATTTTGCCAACACAACTCCTAAAAATTTTAAGTTGGATTTTAATCAATATTTAGCAGATTTCATCAGTATAACTTGAAGATATATGCATGGCGAGTTGCAGCTGTATATTTGCTCAATAATGTATTGTCATTTTACTCATTTATTTTACCTTAACACTACTCGACTATTAAAGTTTTAAGTTGTAAGTCCATACAATTTAGCAGATTTCCATAAGAATGATTTGAGGATGTGCATAAAGATAATTTGGAGATGCACCTGTTAATATAACTAATAAATGCCGGTTTTAATACATTGATGTCATATATTTTACATAGTCAAAGTGACATATGAAAGACCAACTTTAGTTCCTTTTATTATGTAGTTTTATTGGTAAATACCTGTATGTAGTGGAGACATCTTTATAGCTATAAACCATTCTGAAGGATTAACAAACAACACTTAAGCCATAGTATTTACAAAATAAAGAAACCCTTGAACATCAAATTAAATGAAAATGGTAAAACTGATCGCGTTTTCGTATTTTTTTTATCAATGACAGATACGGACACCCTAAATCCAGAATTCCCCCGACCAGGTCACATCATCAGAGTGCAGTCTGCTCGTCATATGGAAGCCGTGGAGTTCAACAGCAAACTACAGCCAAACTTTATCAGCACTGAGGAAAAGGAGCGCAAAGAAGAAATCCTGCAATTGATGATGAGGCATAAACGTCCGGAATCTACCAGCAAGTATATCATGAGTTGTGTACAGGCCTTCGAGAAATGGCTGACACGCTCCCCATACAAAGATAGGCGGAAGATCGAAGAATTATCCCACACCGAGCTAGATGAGTATTTGGCTCAGTATTTCACAAAGGTCAAGAAGATGTCCGGACAGGACTACTCGCTGGACTCGTACCGTCAACTACGGTCAAAATTGGACCATTTCTTAAAACTGGCAGAATATCCTTACTCCATTATAAAAGACGGGACTATGTTCAGCAAAAGCCAGACAGCTTTTAAAGAACGTCTCCGTGATTTGCAAGCCGAGAAATATGCTCCATTCTAATAAAGGAATATATTCAATATACTTGTATATTTTCCACTATCAAAGATGGGACAGTTTATAGCAAATGTCTGCAACCTACAAACAGAGAAATATATTTCATTCTTACAAATGTAAAGGAATATAAACAACTCACACTTTTTCCATTATCAACGATGGGATTTTTCGCAAAAGGCAGCCAGATTTTAAAGAACATCTCTGCAATTTACGTACCTGAGAAATATGTGTCCCTTCAATCATGTTAATTCTAGACATAATTTATTACAAATACAAACAACCCATAGATTCATTACCTGGTAACCGGTTATAAACTTTTTACAGGATATAAGCATAAAATTATAGGGTTCATCTTTTTAATAGGATAAAAAACACCTCTAGTCAAATACATGTTTTATCAAGTTTGACAGTCTTTCTATTCCCGCTGGACTCTGTGAACAAGCTCTGGCCTAATTAGTGGCAAATCCCCATAATCCAGTGAGACTTCTGTGTAAGCGGTTGTTTATTTCGACACTGCCTAGATTAATTTATTCCTTTTTTGGGGAGTTAAAGTGATCAAAGGATGTTAAGACAACCAAACAACAAAAAGGTTAACATTATGAAGAAATATAACCTTGATGGCATTTATACAAATCAGAGTTGTCTCCCTTTTGTTAGGATGCTGCGAATATGTGTGGAGAGAGGCCAGTGGCATGCTAGCAAGCTTAGGACTAAGTTAGGGACAAGAATTGGCAGACTAAAAGCTTACTACATGTACTTGTATATAAAGAATTGTTGACAACATGGCTTGAGTGAAAAGCATGGATACATGTTTATCTGTAAAGTGTTGTCCAACTATAAAAGTATACACTATATGGCATACATGTATGCTAATGAAATATGTCTGTTTAGTTTGAATAATTTTTAGAAAGGTCTAAAACTCTTTGTATTTTGATTTTTTGGGAAATGTTTTTTGTTTAATTTCTTCCCATTAGTTCTGCTTGTGTCACCAGGGACTGTTTTGTCATACCAGTATTTAGTTTTAATAGTGTAAACATCTTAAATTAGGAACATCCTTTTATTGTGAATATTTGGTCTATTGTGGTGCACTAATTTGTTTTATTGCAACATGTTTCATGTTCAATGTTTGTTCTGTATACTACATGTATATTGTCATTAGGGATTTTTTTGGTTCACACATTTGGCTGGCACCCCATCTGGTGAGTGAAAAAATGAAATACACTTTTTACTTCTGAAATATTTATTTAATTTCATATTTACATATTTTTAGCCGGTGAAGTATTTTGAAGTTGTCATTCTTGTGAAAGATATAGTCGCTCAGCTGTTCAAATGATATTGATTTTTAGTCCCTATCTTTTTTTAAACACTGTGGTATTAATGTTCTCAAATTTACCCTTTCGAAGAAATAGCCTTATTATTTCAAGCTGGATGTATAATTTTAATTTTGTATGTTATTGTTTAAGTCTTGGTGGCTTTGTGTAATTTTAAGAGTATACATTTATTGAATTTTGTTTATCCTGACAAAGGAGATAATTTTTATTACGACAGAAGGATACACGTTCTGTAATTGGCTAAATTATTAAAAGAGGAGAGGGAAAAAATAGCTATCTTCATAAGTTAATGCAAATGAAGTTGTCTATATATTTCAAACCAGTTCTGAAAACAGCTTGATACATGTAAGCTCTATCTTGTCCGCCATTTTCTTTAGACTTCATAAACAATCAAACTAGTAAACTATTGATTGTGTTGAAGGAGATATGTAGAATATTAACCTTATAACCTAGAAAAGTCAATCCAATTGAAGTTTCTAAGGGTGTAACAATATATTGAACTATCAGAAACTACTATTACAACGAATGGCTTCTTGTCCAATAGTCAACTATCGATAGTGTAATGTTTCACCAATATAGTCTATCGCCAGCTAGGCCAAAATGGTTTAAACAATCAATAATTATCGCAATAGTTTACCGAACTTTCAATAGTTAGATGCTTTCCCATCGAAACCATAAAATACACAAGGACATTTTTAAACTCTTCTATATTTTATTATTCATTCATTAGTTTCGCGGTATTCTCAACAAATTCGTGAACATTTTGGATATATTGTTAACCTTTTTTAAAATTTGTTTGGTTAATTTTGTGCCAGTAATTAATTAATTCAAGTTTTATAAAGTAACTATCACCATATTATTGCATTAGTTTTTTTGCATACTATTGTAGAAGTGGTTTTGACTATCGCAACACTTGTGCAATAGTCACACTAGCCCCAATATTCACCCATAGAAGTTGATCATAAATATAAATCAAATATTAAACGAGTCAAGAATTTGTTGTTCTTGCACAGAGAGAGAGGCGAATTAGAGATAGTATGTTTTCCACAAGAACGTCAGGTTGCTTACAATCTTCATAAAGCTTAAATTAAATATCTAGTCTGTTGGCGTACATATTAGGAATTATCTGATTCACTATTTTTGTAGAAAACATTGCTGCAAATGCGTTTTAAATATTATGAATTAGAGATTTTTTCTCAGTTCGTTTTCAGAAGAAATTGGTTTATTTGGTGGAAAACTATAAATCAAAAGAATTAATTATAGTACTACTCTTGAACAAAAAGTTCCATGTGTATATGACATATTGGGTATACAATCCTTGAGTTAGTAAATCTAGTGCTTGTGAGGTTGATAGAATGTGAATAATGTTCTCCTAACCATGGTACATCGTGAATTTTATCCTTTTTTCGAAATAATTAAACCCTAAAAGATGTTTCTGACTTAAATTCCTTTCTCGATCCATTGGAAATTTCACGATATACTACAGTTGGGAAAGCTTTAAATAAATATTAAACAGTTTTCGGTTTTGAAGTATGGACGCACGTTTCTTTTGTTTCTTCAGTGGTTTATGGATATCCGAGTAAACTTGGTCCATTCGATCCGAGGCGGGACATCAGCTTAGCAATGCTAGATTTTCGGGAAACTTTGGCTGTGGAAAGGCGGCGAGTCCTGCAGGCTTCCCCGGCCTTTCGCGACAAGACTACTGCCACGATTTCCCTGACAGTCTCAGCAGTGACGGCATTTGAGAGATGGCTCGGAACGGTCCGATCTGAAGACAAGCGTAAAATCGAGGAGATACCCCCTGATGAACTGGACACCTATCTTGCGGAATATTTCATCAAGGCAACGAAACCATCCGGCCAGGAATACCGATTTGCAACTTTTCGCCTCATACATTCAAGACTGGATCTATATCTACAATCTACAGGCTATCCTTGTTCTATTATGAGGTCTAAAACATTTTTTCAAAGTCAAATAGCTTTTAAAAGAAGGCTGGGTTCCCTACCTAGGTAGCCATATATATACACACGTATGTTTTTAAGTCAGTAGCATTTTGAAAAGGCTTGCTTTTCTCCCTAGTTGGTCTACATACATGTATATGATACACTAGTATAATCTATATCCTGTAGCCAACTGACAGATCGCTGGTAAAAAGTTAGTGAAGCCTACATGTATATGACTGAAGGGGTGTCGGTCAGCCTTGTTAATATACCCATATTCAGTCCACTGAATGTCTACAAGCATGACCGTATCCAGTAAAAGTACTGAAAAAAAAACGCAGCACTGGACATAAGCCATTCTTACTGCGGAGTCACTTGTTGAAAAAGAAAATTAACTGACAACTGACGATCGGTCACCGGTGGAGTACTTGTGGTACATCTACTTACAATTTAATATATTGCATTATTTTAGCGGTACTTTTATTGCTCGTGTGATGTTTGCAAATTATAGTCCTGCTCCGTATTGTTTGTATTTGTAAAGATATCTTTGAATTGATAAAAAAAAGATCTACGTAACCTCCAATTTGATATGTTACCTTGTTTCACCATTGCTTTTATAATAATATTCTATAATTTTGTACATAAGTTATGGACATGTCTCTATTACCTGAGGTTAAAAAGGATGTCGTTAATCATGTTAGTAAATTAGATCTGTGGGTAAACTAAAGTCTGATATTTTACATTATTTAAGCGATACTAAATCAATGATTATAGCATTATTTTCTATGCTTTTCTACAAATTATGGAGATTTAGTGTTAATTTTTAACTATATCTTTTAACATATGATGTATGTAAATTTAATTTGTCACAATTTGTTATGGACACATTCGTCATTGGTTCTAGAATTGTGATCGTTATTTGCTGAATTAGCGAAGATGTACTTAGCTCTCAATTTTTTCCCCAGTTTTAAGACGGTATATTTGTTAAATATAAGTCATTATGTTTAAGCCATGAAATACTCATAACATAAGTCATCAAATGTTTAGCATGCGGCCGTGCTGGTTGGAAGTCTTCGTCAAATATCCCGCATTGGGCTGCTAAACCTACATCAATGTACCACACCGGTTTTGGTATTGTATATAAGGGAAGTTTTAGGGTATTATTTTTTTACTCGCCAAATATCTTTAACTTAGGCGTCTTGGACTGTTTGTAAACGTGGACATGCTGTATATTGTACTGTCATTATTTGTAATATTCTTGTGGTGTTGTCCGCGGTCATTTTGAACAATGTATAGTTGTGGGCCGAGAGTACGTGTCCCAGAACGCGAGTCTTGAGGTCCAACAATTGCCAATTTGTTGAAGGTCTAGACATCAGGTGTACATTTTAGTTAAAATTACAATATGTACACCTCAACCACATGATTGACAGATGGTTGGGCGGGAGCTTATTGATGCCCTGCTGCTGTCGGAGCTATAAGGGGCATCAGGAAGTAGATTTGTTTGCGGTGTCTGATCCCGTATTATGGTGCAAGTGACGCCAAGGGGTGTTTCTTTCCACTCTCTGGGCTGGCATGCCGTCATATAAAGGTGAAATACCCTTGAGCACAATGTTAAACCTCGAAGAAACTAACCTAACGGGGACCTTGGAAAGCTGTCATTCTTTTAAAACCGTGTATATACCAGTTATTGGCATCTTCTTTTGCATGTCGCTATTAATAAACCTAGGAATTGTGTTTGCACAGATGTTCAAAAATGTTCAATTTTTACAAACCCTTAACCGAAACTCAAAACTTGAGTTCATTTTTCTGTTAAATTAATTATATTTTTTTTTACCGACCACATAATCGTGAACGGTTTGAGAATAGTGCTCACCAATGCGGACGTTAAAGTTAAAGTTAAAAAAAAATGTTTTCTGTCCTTGACATCCGTTTTTAAGCTGAAAATATAAGCTCATTTAAGAGAATTCTACGAGCAGACTATGGGTTTGTAAAACCTACGTGTATGATAATTACAGGATAATTACATGATAATTACAGGATATCGAACTTATTTACAATTTCTTTGCTTTGAGAACAACTTAACAACTTGCTCTCTGAGCAAAGGGGCGCACTAAGTTGAGGTGTCTGTTATTGTCAATATGCCCAGGTCTATGTGCACCATGTATTCAAAATTGTGTTTTGATAACAACTGAAGGAGAACAGTTGAACGTGCAATTTATAATTTTGTCCTGGAATGGACGTGACTATTAAAAAGCTTGAAAAAGATTTACTTGCAACTTGTAATTGTAGTTACTAGTCACTCAGTGTTTGTTAGCGGGGAGCTTGTGCCTTTGTGCTCTCTGAGCAAAGGGGCCAACTAAGTTGAGGCGTCTGTTATTGTCAATATGGCCAGGTCTATGTGCACCATGTATTCAAAATTGTGTCCTGTCTTTGTTTGCCGCCATTAACGTGTAGGGTGCCGTGGTTTCCTACAGCTATTGGGCTGGCACACCGACATATGAGTGAAATAACCTTGCATACGACGTCAAACCCCAAGCAATCAGTGCTTTTTGTTTAAGTAACATATTAAAAAATAAAGCAGTGGCCGGAATTTGTAAATGCCCTAAAGCATAAAGGCAAATCAGGAGGCCGTTTTGCTATGGTAATACATTATTTGAGCGATCCTGTCTCTTTAAACAATAACAAAAATTGTCTACGATACGGTACGTATATTTTTCTATAGTTATAAACTTATACCCCTTTTTTACCCGACATATATATACATTTATATCTTATAAATGGAAAAATGGTTATACCCCTTTTTTTCCGAAATGTATATATATATCTTAAAAATGGAGAAATCAAATCTAAATTTGCTTTTTAAAATAATAATAAAGTTTGTAAAATCTAATCAAATATAGATTTTATAAACTTTATTATTATTTTAACACGGTAAATCGCCCATTCTCGAGTTTGATATTTTCTGAAAGCCTATACGTTGGGGCATACTATTAAAATTAATATAGAAAACCCGCTTTAATTCGTTTGTCGACTTTTGGCCTAAATTCTGCGGTATAGCCTCTTTAATAGACGCTTTGAAACTTTTCTAGCCTTTGCAGGTATGATAAATCAGTGTTTGTTCGTTATATTTTTACCTATCTTTTAAATGAGTACTCGGGACTTATTGGTGTGGTAGACCGCCTAATGCATTAATGTGTGCTATTGGTTGACTGATAATTTCTAGGCTGAGATTTGCTATGGCAACACGTGCTCCAGTGCTCTGCGGATAGCAAATAACGCGAGATAGTGCAGGAAAAATCTTTTGCTAACTTATTTTACTAATAGTGCTGTCCCAGAGACTTCACACCCTTTGTACACCAGAGATCTCTTATCTCATTCTCACAATAGGAGGTTTTGCGTATTGATTAGAATTGTATCGATATCTAATGAGATAGTCTGTCATAGAGGGCGCTGCTATCGCGCTAGCTATCGGTTCTAGGACATTTCCTCTTCCAGACGTTTACCCTTCTTTAAAAGAAAATTGAGTGATTACTTAATTACACTAGTAGTCAAAGTTTATACGTGATTATTTATCGCATAGAGACGCTGTAGCCAGGTATTAAGAGCATAAACGTCTTTTATCCATCTATAGAGTATGCTATCGCAGTCTTATCCTTTAATATTTTTTTATTAAATGGTAAACAATTTTTGGAGCACGTCGTGACAATTGCATCAATACAACTCTTGGAGGTTCTCGAGACAACCTCTAGCTAAATTAGCACAGAATATGAAGGGTCTCATTATTTTGAGATTTTAGCCAATATAGATCCATATTTGCTTAACACAACTTCTAAGCATTTACGCTTTACAACGAATACAGCCCAAAGGTCGGCCTTCCTGTCTTTGTATAATCCCTGCGAGCAACACTGGTTAAGGGATTACCAGTGCAGGTCTGTGATTGGTCATTGGAGTGACAATGGCAACTCCATGTAAATGTCTACCACCGACAATCAAAGCGAAACATCTTTCTCAATTATCTTATATTGTTATCAAAACTGGTTAGTTGTCACATTGAGTATTTAAAGGAAGAAAACAAATGAACGCTAGTATACTTTATGCTTAAAGTATAATAATAAATTATACAAAAAGAAAATAGACAAACAATAATTTTCACTTTTTAAAAATATTATATATTTAAAAATATATATTATATAATTATATTATGATAGAGTGGGAACACGAGGCCCTTAAAAAGTGTGCTAAACAGCCGTTATTATACCTTCGGTATTTGGATAACATTTTTATGCTTTGGCAATATTCTAAAGAGGATCTTGATCTGTTTATAAGTAATCTAATCAGCACGACCAACATAAAACTCCAGCCTACTATCAGCCTGGATATTGTAGATTTTTTGGATGTCACTGTTTACAAGGGTACTAACTTGAATATAACAGGACTTTTGGATTTTAGAGTGTTCTTTAAGCCTACGGACACCCACCAATGACTTCACGCTAATTCTTTTCATCCTCCCCATACTTTAAAGGGAATTATCAAATCTCAAATTATCGGGTTTCACAGAAATTGCACCACCCTTGTCACATTTAATCAAGCTTGTTCTGTCCTCTTTAAGACCCTGTCTCTAAAAGGATACACAATACCACTTCTTCGCAAAATAAAATCTGAATCTGTTCGAAAAATTACCAGTTTTAAAATAGGCCAGGGCGCAGATTCAGTGCCTATACGGAAGCACTTAAATCA
>JAVFBY010038461.1:0-13078 GCA_034781015.1 Tonicella lineata
ACGCCAAGGCTCGCTCCATAATTGAGCGGGTCTTTGGTATGATGAAAACACGTTGGAGGTCCCTGCTTTTCAAGTCTCTTGAGTTGGACCACACCTTTGCCCCAACAGTTATAATGGCATGTGCAGTTCTGCATAACATTTGCCTGACAACAGGAGACATAACTGAAGACCCTGAAGTTGTAGATGATGTTGGTTTACTTCCACCCTGTCCAGTGAGAGGGGTATGTGGTGAAAATGCCTGGCGTGATAAACTGGCAGCAAAACTGTCAGCTCCTCAGGTGTATCCAGTGGAGTTAAATGAGCATGATTATTTGTAGAAAGACAAAGATGTTACTACACACAATGTTTAAGTTCAGATTATTACAAATAAAAAGTTCCCCATGTCTCTAGCCTCATGCATTAAATTATTTGCAATACCCACATTATCAATACATAAAATAATTTTTTTAGTTTTATAAAGACATTTGCATTTAGGATCTTAGATTAACAGGAATAAAGCGTCAATTACAAGTCATTGGTCAACATTTTTATGGGAGAAAAACTGGATCGAACACGACACTGGAAAAAGAACTCCTCTTCTGTCCGCAGGGAACTCTAACCGCGATATCATCAGTCATTATAATGGCTGTTGACTAAAGTTACTCAGTTTATAGTGCACTCTTAAATGATATAACCTTTGACTTATATCTAATTGACTAGACGTTCACATTATAACACATAATTTTATGATATAGCGAAATAAATTTTTAGTCGTATACAAAGTGACCATTATCAATGTTTTCGTTAGTTAAGGATAACACTTCCAGACAACATACTCAACAGTTAAGAAAAGCACAGCATAGCGAATCAAGGCTAAAACGTTTGCATTAACCTTGTCATATAATACCGGGTGAACGTATTATCATAGACAGCCAATCTATATTCTCTTGTGTTTTCGACCGTCAATGTAGATTAGAGCCAAATACTCGACCAAAGGGAGAATGTTTAATGCTCTATTTTAAAATGAAACGGTGGACTAACTCTAATAAGCAATCACCAATATACCCTTTCGGTATAGCAGCAGTCTAGGGCAACGCTCTAGCGTGAATGTCGCTGAAGGGACCCGTGTTGCGTCATGCCATCCTACATACAGCCAGATTGACGTCATGATGAAACATATTTATGGAACGCAACTATGGTCTGCTTACGGCCACTAGCTTATTCTATAGCTGAATCTCGTTAAAGCCGAACACGCCTTTCCATCAAGTACAGTCGATTTCATTCCGAAATGGTAATAACGAACTTTTATGCACATACCACTTGGTTTACATGGAATATTCGCCCTTTCTAAAACTCGGGTGAATATATCAAAGCACAGCATCACTGAAGGCTCCCCTGTCGTGCGAGAAAAAACAGCGTCTTTATCAAGTATAGGGCTACACGGTTGAGAAACACTGGAGTTTCGTATATCATTACCGTGTTGATAACGTCACGCATCGTCCATTTACTGGTTTCCCAAAACAGCATTCAGGCGCCTGGTCAATCACTGTACAGCTTGCTGCGCTGCAAACATAATGAATTACGACAATAAATGAAACGTCAATTGGGAGTTAGTATGGTAAAGGAATAATTCTGTGGTTTGAAGTTTTCGAAAAAATGGGACCCTTTTTGTATATTATTGATGAAATTATCTATACAAATGTTTATTTAAAACCCCACTAACCGCTAAATGGGTTAAAACTATTTATAAAAGGAAAGTCGGATAGTTTCCGTATTTTTCCCAGATGGATACAAATGCCTTTAATGCTTTCTTGTATAACTACAACAACGGGAAACGTTGCATTTTATATTTAAGATAAATAAATGTCATTTGAGTGATAAATAGTGTGTTGGTGATGTTAATGTAAAGATATAGCAATATAACTAATAGTCGCCGCAGGTCTCTGAAGAGCTTTCCTTCTTGTTTTGTTAAGAGTTTGTATTGTGAATCCGCATAAAGGCCTATACAATTTTAGCTTTACAACAATCTGATTTTAATCAGGCATAAATAACTCTGTATTTGTTATGTCGCATTTAGGACTGGGGACGTCACATGCTAACGATGTCGATATAATTGTATGGTTGACCAATCACAACGTTGTTTTCCAAAACTTAAAATTGATAATACTTATTCTTGTTTTAAAACCAGTTGTCTCCCTTCGACACATTTTACTTAAATTTAACAAAGCAAACCTTACATAAAAATGCTACTTTGTGTTTACCACAGCCTGATATAATTTGGATTTTTATTGGACAATTAACGTTCTTGAATCTGAAGAGTTAAACACAATGTTATAAGCGTTGTGCCCATGTATAAATGCGGCAAAACGCATGGAGCGCTATTTGGTTCTGGCACCAATCCGATTGAGCTGTACAACCAACATGTAACAGCGTTACATTGTTTACTTCTAGACGATAGAAAAGAGAATCAATAGTTTTATAAAAGGCAAAAAATAACATCTTACTATTGACATTTCTTGTTTGTGGAAAGGAACCATCCTTCTGATTTACAACCTGGTTTAGTTTTTAGACATGGATAACTTCTCTCCACGGGTTTGGCTTGGCATATTCTATCCTCACACCGCTTCCTTTCTTCACGAGGACCACTGGAATTCCGCACAATGACATAAAAAGAATGTTGCTAAGTGAATTTGAATAAAAAATGCAGCTGGAATTTGAAGATTAGACACTTGACATAGTTTATTGGCAGTTAAATAAAATATATAAAAGAGCATAGTATTGTATTGTTTTTCTTGCAATTTAGCTTTGTATGTGATGTTATTTCAGCGACTTTTCTTGATTGTCTTGGACGGAAACCCAGTCAAAAATCCTTCCGAAAGATATCTGCACTCTGACCTCTAATGTGCCATGACTGATTTCGAAAAAAAAAAATAACGTAATTTTAATGACGATACATGTATAGAGCTTGATACGTTTTGACTACCTTAAATTAACCATCGATTATGTTTATGAAAATGTAAGTTTGTCTTAGCTTGACAACACATAATTAGATCAATTCTCTTTCCGTATGTCAACCAGAAACCCACCTGCAACTCTCAGCCAGACACTGTCTAGTCCGCACCCTTTCTCCGCACAACCCGCATTTTTCTGAACACTCAGACCAGACACTCCAACTAGTCCAGGTGATTATCCGTCCAGTTGGTAAAAATGTTGTTTTTTGTTTTGGGGTGGGACTAGACGCTGTTGTTGTTATCCCGTTTGTTGTCGTGGATATGTTAGTAGTCGTTGTAGGGTTAGACGCAGTGCTTGAAACTATTTTTGATCTTAGAATGTTGGCTGGAGTTATCGTTGGTTTCGTGGTGGTGATTGAAAAGGTAACAGACTTTGGGATCGTGGTACTTGAAGAAATCGTGGGTTTAGTAGTTGTTACAGCAGTAGTGAATCTTGGGATGGTGTTTGAAACGATCATAGCTGTCGATGCGGTGGTTGAGACAATCGTTGGTTTCGGGCTGATGGTTGAAATAGACATAGGCATCAGGGTGGTTGTAGAAACAGTCGCTGGTTTCGTTGTGGTTGTAGAAACAGTCGTTGGTTTCAGTGTGATTGTAGAAACAGTCGTTGGTTTCAGTGTGGTTGTAGAAACAGTCGTTGGTTTCAGTGTGATTGTAGAAACAGTTGTTGGTTTCATTGTGATTGTAGAAAGAGTCGTTGGTTTCGGTGTGGTTGTAGAAACAATTGCTGGTTTGGATGCGTTTGCAGGAACAGTCGTTGGTTTTGATGCGGTTGTGTAATCAGTGGTTGGTTTCGATGCGGTTGTGAAAACAGTCGCTGGTTTTGATGCGGTTGTGTAAACAGTCGTTGGATTCGATGCGAATGTGAAAACAGTCGTTGGTTTCGATGCGGTTGTGTAAACAGTCGTTGGTTTCGATGTGGTTGTAGAAATATTAGTTTGTATCGGTATGATTGTAGAAACAGTCGTTGGTTTTGGTGTAATTATAGAAACATTCGTTGGTTTCGGTTTGGTGGTAGAAACAGCCGTTGGTTCCGACGTGGTTGCAGAAACAGTCGTTGGTTTCGATGTAGTTGTAGCAACAGTCGTTGGTTTCGATGTGGTTGTAGCAACAGTCATTGGTTTCGATGTAGTTGTGGAAACAGTCTTTGGTTTCGATGTGGTTGTAGCAACAGTCGTTGGTTTCGATGTGATTGTAGCAACAGTCATTGGTTTCAATGTAGTTGTGGAAACAGTCGTTGGTTTCGATGCGGTTGTAGAAACAGTCGCTGGTTTCGGTGTGGTTGTAGAAACAGTCGTTAGTTTCGGTGTGGTTGTAGCAACAGTCATTGGTTTCGGTGTAGTTGTGGAAACAGTCGTTGGTTTCGATGTGGTTGTAGCAACAGTCGTTGGTTTCGATGTGATTGTAGCAACAGTCATTGGTTTCGATGTAGTTGTGGAAACAGTCGTTAGTTTCGATGTGGTTGTAGCAACAGTCGTTGGTTTCGATGCGGTTGTAGAAACAGTCGCTGGTTTCGATGTGGTTGTAGAAACAGTCGTTAGTTTCGGTGTGGTTGTAGCAACAGTCGTTGGTTTCGATGCGGTTGTAGAAACAGCCGCTGGTTTCGATGTGGTTGTAGAAACAGTCGTTAGTTTCGATGTAGTTGTAGAAACAGTCGTTAGTTTCGGTGTGGTAGTAATTGAATCAGTTGTGTGATTTGGGGTTGTAATGAAATCAACCATGGGAAGTATAACAGTCACGTTCTCCCTGTTCTTGACACTTTTTAAAGCGGATCTTGTTTCTTGTCCTGGAAATGATAAATTTTGTTATTAGAAACTGTTCTGTTTTACATACTATTTTAATAATGGCAACAGTTTTAAAAAAGTTTCACTTTCCATCTCATGTAAATTTAAAATGTATTGAGTGAAAGTCCGTTATACCAACTCTACACAACATTATTTTATCATTTTAAGCACAAAAAAATCATTGGTTTGGGTTTTCGTCTGGGTTAAACTTGATCAGGTTCACGTCAAGGAAAATATAAGACTCACTAGTGCATCTGCCTTGTATCAAATCGAAACCTTCGCAACAATATTCGTCATCTCGGAAACAAAAATTCTTTCGGGGCCTGTAATGAATCAAATATACCCATTGACACACGTGTTTGATTAATAAAATTACTGGACATTGGAATTCATCACATTTCCTACGACATCCTAGGTCAAAACTCCATAAGGGGACGCAATTTACGATCAAACAATTTCTAGCGACAGACGGCGTTAAACGTATCCTGAAACTTATTTTGCATACAGTGTTTGAACTGAACTGCTGGTGATTAAACGCTAGTCATCTTGCTATGCTTATTCTTCGAAAGGTGATGCTTATCAAACAATACTAAGTCTGTGTCAGTTAAAATCTAATTAGCACGAAGATGTGCATAAATTTATATTTACTATTGGCATTTCACTATGTCCATTATTTGCTGTGACATAATACTTTCAATATGGATGACGCCACTATTGTAAAAAAAAACTTAACGTCTCAGTACGTGGTCAATGCAATACACTACTACTTGTTTAAACACATATTTTTTAAAAATTTTATGTTGGAGACTGACTCGACCAGGACGCAGGGTTTGTGCCTTCCTCAGTCCCTCTGATAACCAAGTGACAGGTTGCTCAAAGTGGTATTAAATTGAAACCTGGTGTTAACCTACCTTGAAGGGCTTTTTAGTATTATGCATTAGTGATTTGATCTGCTATTAGCCACTAATCTATGTTGATGCTGCGTGAATGAATAAATGAAACGTATTTTATGAAAGGTGTATTGCTGCAAAAGAACAATACAACGACAAATCCTGTGGGTATCTGATCGGACTTGAAGTTTTGTCAAGCTAGGCATTTTAAATTTAATTTTAATTTAAATCGCTCGAGTGAGCCCCTTGGCTTAATCTCTTCTACAATCTTTTCCGACTGTCACTAATTTCCGTTCAGAGATTTCTAAAACTAACATTCCATATAACCGGTAATTAGACAACCGGCATGAAAGTCAACTTCCGGTGTCCAAGATTCCATGTACACGACAAACACACATTTTTTGGCAGATACGGCTATCTGGTGTCGGTGTGGCATTGGTGGAATCTCCCCTTCACTAAATGGTCGTTCTGATGGATGACGTGACGGGTACCGGAGGATTAATCCGGGCATATGGAATGTTAGCTTTAAGCGGTCATCGGGTGTCCGGTCATACATCCGGCAGCTTACGGCAAGCAATATTCCATATACTCGGCACTTACTGGTGTATATGATCTAGGGCTAGTTTTATAAAACTTCGTACGCAAAATTTCTCACGCAAATGACGTCATTCCAGGTTAAACTTCCATAAGGTGACTTAATTTATGATCAAAATTTTGCATACGAAGTTTTATGAAACACGCCCCAGATCTGGGCAAGTGCCTGAAAATGTTCTATATGAGGTGATTATCTGTCTAGACACCATCGAACAGCGGCATCAATCGCTACATGGAGCGGTTTATAAACGGATACCGTTGCCTGATGCCGTTTCGGTGTTGATAGAATGTCACCTTCATTGAAAGTTCATTTTGATTGATGACAGATACCGGACACTGGAGGATTATTACCGGACATATGGAATGCTATCTTGAAAAATAAAACAGTTTAAACGAATGGTGCTGTCCAAGAGAAATGACTTGTGGTTAACTTTTCACACCGTTAGTACACCAGAGACCTCTATCTCTTTGACACACAATACCAGGTTTTGCATATTGGACAACCCCATTGTATATACGTGAGTTCACCTTTACCTGTCTGTGGAAGGGTAAAAAAATGTTTGGTCAGCTAACAAACAAGCAAAGAAACAAATAACTGATTATGGACGCAGAAATAATAAAAAGAGACTCACGGAGGGCACCCTGTCCCGATGCATCTTCTTTCGGGAGAGCAATCATATTTCACAGTACGAAAACAAGTCGGCTCGTCCACACCAGCGTCTGCCGAGCAGCCGCCGCAATTCTCTGGAAGAAGAGAACATAAATTGGTCATGCTGAATACAAAATGTGCACCTCGGTCTCTTAAAAGAATGATCCCGGCTGCAATTACCCACACATCAATAGACGCGTTATCTTCTTAAATGATCAAATATAATTATTTCTATTTTGATATATATATGAATGAGTACAACACTATACAGCCCGTGGATTTAATGGGTGTGTTCAAGTTCTTAATGTAGTCTTCCTACACTTCCTCTTCTTGGCTGCGTTCGCGCGACTTCCCCGGGTCCCACCCGGCTCACCCGAAACTGACAGCTTCAGATGGCCCAGTTTAGTGAAAATGGCATCATTCTACACCACAGCTACACCAGCATGTCCCAGAATAGAAATCAAACATTTCCGCTTGAAATATATAAACCCGATGGCTTTGTTTTGTGATAGAATAACTATTTTTGGCAGCTTCTCTATCTGCGGTGGTTTGTATATTCTGCTAGAATATTGCGCAGTCGATCGCTGATGTGCCCTGAACTTGCCCGGGCCAGAAAAATGGAACGCATCAAGAATTTGTAGCCGGGTTTTGAAAAGGAATTACCTTCTGAGTACAGCAGTTTGAACCCTTGCCACCAGTTAACGTGTAGTGTGGAGGCTAAGATTAGAACCTGTGGCCCGTGGGTATGGTAAATCATCTCTGGGGGGTCCTCGCCACAAAATCTAAAACACAACCAGTATGGGAAAAAAAATCCTTACAAAAACATTAATATAACTTGACATACGCATGCGTTACTTTTAAAAATCAATGATACTTCTGAAAGTTGGACATACGTCAGGGAACTACAAACGTCATAATGGAGTCATAATGTTTAAATTGCCCCCTAAAAAGAAAGAGTTTCGTTGATGATTTACTTTTAAATGAAGTCGACGTTTTTTGTTTCTTTTTTACTTTTAATATAAAATAGCTGTCTTTCTTTACAAAAATAATGCGATTTAACATAAATCGATTTTAAACCGGTTTAAAAATAATCCGCTTTGGGTTTGCACTCCTTTTGGCAGCTTTGGCTCCCCGCGTGCTGGCGTCGAAGACTCAGTTTTGACTCCGGATTAAATCTGTCTTAAAACGCAAATTGAAATAATGCGGATTCAATCTGGTTTAAATCTTAAAGTGGAAACACGGCTAATGATACTAACCTAGGTCCTACCGTAGAAATATCTTTATAGCGCACTTCGACGTAATCCTCGCATATAGCATAGTCATCCGTGAAGTAAAACTCTTCTATAAACTGGATCTTCAATCGTTTCCCCGGTGAAGACGCCTGTCAAAACAAAATTAAATCACATAAGTATTACTTTTAGCATGTCTCGAGACGATTATGAGTTATTCATCGAGGGGGCCTAGCCCCGAGTGAATATAACTATAATCGTAACGTGACATGCTATAAGCGATTTATCACACGGCTCTCTATAGTAAGCCTATTGCAGAGGCGTGGCCGTCTATCTGAATTGTGTAAGTTTTGATTTCCAGTGACCAATCAGGAGAAAGTTGCAACCCACATCCATAATAGGTTACAACCCCCTAACATAATTTTGATTACAAATAATAACGCGCCTTTAAAATTGAAATTTTTAACGAATTGTATGCCGTTCAAAGGGAATTTTATCGCGACATAAAAGCGAATGATGAAATACTTTTGAAACATTGCCTTTTGTCATACAAATACGTTTTACAAGAATTGTGTATAACGGCGGGACGTTTACAGTCTGAAGGAATGAAACAAGGACAGACAACTGTGGTAAACATTGGCTATTTTATAAACACAGACCAAAATAGTTTGCTATATATCTCAGCGAAAATACTTGTGTTACACTGTAAAGCCACAGCGTAATATTACGTAACTGAGGCCAGGATTATTCCCAAAACATTTGTGCAATATTCCTTGCCTCTGCGAAAAATTTAATTTTATCAAACGATTAAAGGAATATTCCATTAAAATAAGAATGCCGGCCTATGTGTTTTCAATGTATAATCCGTAAACATTTCCTATAGATAATCTGGAATATTCCTTAAAATTGTTCTTAGGGAATAATTCCTTAAAAGTAATAGAATATTCCGGAAGTGCTTTAATGGAAGAATATTCCTTAAGATGTTAATGAATTTTGTTTCGCTCTAATGCCTATACCATGTTCGGACCATTATATATAGTTCGATGGAATTCTAAAAGTGTCTAAAAATTGATAATTCGGGTTCATTTTGGAAGAGTGCATTAAATGTATTCAAACGCCTTTTAGCCAAATTGTTATAAGGTACAATTGATGCGACAGTCGTTCATTTTGGCTCATTATTGTTGGAAAATGTACCAAACCTATTTTGGTCTCTTTTTAGGGGTAGTGGTTGGTCGTAGGTTGCTGTTGTAACGATCTGACTTGGCGACACTAATTACCAGCTGTTTATCTGGCCTGCTGTATTAGTTGACCTTTGCCAGGAACTTTCCTTTTCCCAAATTAGTGTCCTAGGAGTAGACACCCTATAGGAGTAAAAAGGCTTTGAGAACGACCTAAACCATCTATATAGCTAACACACTAATGTCGGATATCTAATCTTTCATTTTCATATCCACCGAGTGTTAAGTGAATGCAATTTAATGTGTTTGTTTGTTTGATTGGTGTTTTACGTCGTATTCAATGTTATTTCATTTAAATGACGACGGATTCTCCACTTCTTTGCACTTCTTTATATGGTCGTAAACAAGGATGAAACCTCATGACTCCCTCATATACTTTATCAGGTCCACTGGGCGGCTTAGTCCGTGCGGTACATCGGAGAAAGATTCAGCAGCCAGGCGGGACAGGACCCTTCTCCATTATTATGTCATCGTTTAATTGAAATGTAGGAAAGTCTCATTCTTAACATGGCTTACCTGTATTAACCATGGACAAAAAGCATTTACAAAAAATCCGTCATCATTGCCATATCCAGGTGTTGACAAAGTTTGTTCGTTTTCTGTGGCAAAAAACTCCTGTATTCCGCAGTCAGCTGAAAATGAAAAACAAAAATTATGCAAGGGCTAATAAAGGTTTGGTATGAAGTTTGATATTCCATGACTAAACGGCAGGGGTTGGTGGTGTCATTTATAATGATGTTAAAAACTTAACATTAAAAAACACATTCCCGAAGGTCATCTGCAATAGGGTTCACCACAGGCGAATAAGGGAAATAACTGTTGCCCATGTACTTGTATAGCCCTTTCCCGAAAGAGATTGGTCTCCCTTTTGTCGGACAATTCCAGTACCATTCCGGATAGTACTCGAGCGCTTGGCTGGACAAGCGTCTGAAATACGCGCCCCTAGCATTGTCGCTCTAAGCGGGCGCTCGTAAACACTCGGCCTCCTAAGTCGTGTTCAATAGGCCTAGTATATGCTTGCTACCACTTCGCTAGACATCAAGCAGCCCTATTGAAAGAAAACGACTTCTCGCCTAGCTGTCGCAGATAAACTCCGTTCAATAGGCCGTTCAAGTATATCAAGGAGATAACCCACTGCCGGATAATAAAGCTGCCAAAATGTCAGCCAAAATTTATCTTCTACCACAAAATAAAGCCATCGGGTTAATTTGTATGTAGCCTAAATATTTTGTTACTATTTTTGGAACTGATCAGACACCAAATGGCTCCTCTATGTTAAACAGTTTTGGACTAATTTGCATTTATTCAAGTAAATCGTTCCTTTCCGCATTGTCAGACGCCATCTTGGTTTGCTCGGCTACTGAACTCGGCGAAGTACCTCTGAGGAAAGCTAGCGAGTACCCTCTAGAAGCCCGACGAGAAGTGTCTTTCAATATTGATAGCTAGCTAGTGCTAGGCCTATAAAACTCGCCTCTGGACACGCCTAAGGCTTGTACTATCCACTGGTGAACGGTTTCACGCCTCTATCACAGAAGGGCGGTATAGCAATTCACGTAGAGACAAATCACTATCGGGAAGGGGCTATTGACTAACGGTAGCATTATTAAATGCTTCTGGTGTTTGTCGATAACACATGTGTCCATACCAGTTGCATGTGACGTGGTCGGGAGGGACTGATTTATCTCTAGCATAACCGCTGGTGATCGTCATTGCCAAACACACGACTTTGAGCGCATCCGATTAAGGCGTACCAGTAGGCTTCTCATAACCATAAACCATGAAGGTAAGAGGACTTGGGAAGCGATTCGTTTTTAAAGTGACAATAGGGAAACGAAAAGAATTGTGAGCACATTTTTATATTCTGTTTGTGTCTTTTCGAGAAGTCCAAAACTTTGTGGGAAGTGCCAATTGGACAATGTCAGTGACCAATGACAACGTAGGACTATGCGTCGTATTATGTAGACTGTATGAGAAGTTGTCAAAAGACCTTACCTTTTTCGTTACCATTTTTTTTCCCAGGAGAAGGTTTATTGCAAAAAGGTGGCGCTAGACCTCGTGGGCACATGCACGTGCTGCAGTTGTTCGGGTTTCTGTAGCCCCCATTTTCACACTCGGCCCACTCTAAACTGCTTCCTGCACAAACTCCTGTGTAAAATGGCAGGGAAAAAATTTGCCAAACTTAATACAGTCTTACATTGTTTAGATGTTCTTATAGCTAAAGTTACGATTAAATATAGGTCGATATACTACTTTTAACTTGGGCCGACATTAGAAAAGGAACCAGAGGGCCAACATCTGGTGTAACGGCCAGGTTTTTATTTTATAACAGGACTGTAGATCCACATAGCTCCATACACTACAATTACACACGGTTTTAAGGCGAAGAAAACTTAAAAGTAAAGGAATTAACAGTTAACAGGCTGCAAATAGCTTTTTCCAAAAAGAGAGACCTTAATGGGTGTCTGGAAATTTCAAACTTCTTATGTTGCATTAAATTTATAAAATTATTACTTATATGGTGAACATTTCAGGTCATATAAATGGTGCTTCAATAAAATATTCATCAAAATCCCCATACATATTAGTAAACAATTCTCGCACTAGTTTTATTATTTGCTATTTGCAAAACATCGTTCCATCACTTTTACAAAGCAAACTCCTTAAGGTGCAATATTGGCTTTTCTATAATTTCTTCTTGGTAGAAGAACACGACATGTCAAGATAACAGGTGTTGCCGGTCTCTCTAAACGACAAGTAACGCGAGAAAATGCCACTCGAAAAACTGGCATTGTAGTCATGGCACAAAGCGCCGAAGCTATCAATTGGAATGAGCTCTAATTGACATCTTGATTGCAACTTTGATTTGCTTGAATAAATATTAACTAAAAATGCTCTGTGCTTACAGTCTTAACCACTATAATACGTTTCAGCGTTGAAAGACTGAAGAAATAATTATGACGTACGTAATATTTACGGAAACAGAAAAATACCTGGGCAATAGTTCCAGTTGGCCAGTTTTATATCCAAAAATGACGGCCCTTCACGTTGTCCAAGGACTCTTTGCATATCATCGTCCTTAGCTTTAATTGTTAATTCATTGTCATCAGGACTAAAATCCTGCAATTGAGTTAAACACAATTTATAATGATATTTTAGATCAGATTATCAACAGATAAAATGGTAGGTAAGAACTTAACGAAAACTGCTTAATTTGTTTTTTGTTATTTCGGGCATTTTGGGTGGAATCCTTTTCAGAAAGTTTACAACATATTACTTACAAACAAACGAGTCTGCTTTTGTGCAAACTATTCCAGAAATACAGTTTTGTTTTCTGAAAGATCCATAAATACAGACACTGCCTTCAACACTGGGTGCCATGATATATGCGCAAAACAGCCATAAGGCCTGCTCGCAAACTTAATTGGCCTTCTATAAGGGACAGAAGCCGTTAAACATCAGTTCTGAGTACAAACAAGAAGGAAAGCTCTTCAGAGACCTGCGGCGGATGGGGGGACCTCTTCGACAACGGCAGTGCTCCTTGATTTAGCTCCAAAGGTTGGCTACCATCTAGTCCTAATACGACGTTTCGATGTCTTTTATAGTCTGTACTGTGACACCGACGTCATTAAGAATAACGGAGTAAAAAAAATTCAAAGTTGCGGCAGCTCAAAACTAGACCGGGCACAGCTTTAAAAACCTAACAC
>JAVFBY010038572.1:0-13071 GCA_034781015.1 Tonicella lineata
TATACAGACTGGGCTATAGAGGACGTCGATATAGCGATAGTCAAGGTTCACCCAACTAAAGGCTGTATGTCTTTCTCTACATAAGGCACTGACACAGAGGCGCCGGCGCAGCATTTTTTCTTTCTGGTTCTGGCATATATATATTTTTATATTTGTATATATATATATATACATATTTTATCATTGTAAGGCCTATATACTATTGTATTGATTGTCTTTTGACTATGGTTATTCGTCTTTTTTCATAGCATTGTTGTAAAGTGTTATTAGTATTTGTATATTTATATTATTTTATGTGTTATAAATTTTATATTGTTATCGGCCCACTAGATTAGGCACAGCGTCCCCGTTTGGTTTCAAATTAAATAAATTCATAAATAATTACCCCAGCCACTGTAATTCTCTCCAGGAAGTCTTTGTACCCATAACCCTGGGGGTCCTCCACAACTGGAATGTACTGTGCATCTAAATACTCGTAAATACCCGCTATGTGAGATAAATTAAAACTCAAAGAAAATGCCTTTGCCTCTGGAATAAAAACAAATTGAACAAACATTTAACTTAGATTTTGTGAGGTTTTACGAGTTGTTAAGCTTCAGTAATCAATCAAACAAAAGTAAACTTTGAAAAGTTAATATGTTTCCTCAAATTCTCACATTTTATTTTTTCAATTTCTTTGTAAACAATGGCAATAAAGTAAAGTATAGACACAACTCTGGAGATAGATAAGGAATTCATTTTTATGTTTTGGTTGATTAATCAAACAATCGTCAGGAGTAGGCATATCGTCAATCTGACTAAAATCATATCTATATTAGCTCCATGTATTGTCGCGATGTAGATCTGAGGACAGATCCTTTCAAATGGTGTCGATTGGTCGACCAATCAGCGGGGATTCGACTGGGACTGCCCTAGCTTACAAGCATCTATGTTTACCACAGCTTCCTGCTATCTGTTTTTTTTTTTCATTAGACAATTTAAACGGCGACCTATCTTGAACCCCACACTAGTTGAGGTCATTGAACACCGTTTGCTATAGGATGTCCTCCCATCTACATTACGACAATACAATTCCGGGGAGCTAATATAAATATGATTTTAATCAGATTGTAAGTATCGTTTTACCCCTGACTATGGTTCTTCCGTTTGATGGTTTGATTAATAGGATAAACAGAAACTGAATTCAAATGGATTCGTTATTTTTCTTCAGAGTTGTTACTAAGATTTTAATTTGTTAAACTCGGTTTTAACCATAATAAATTACAACTGATTTACTTCCGTTTCCTTCGTTAATTCGTCTGGAGATGAGGTTTTGTAACCATGTGGTATTTTACCAATGGACGCCATTTTGTTGAAGTCTGGTATTTGATAACACCACAACCTGGTTGCTAGAGACTACAGTCTGATTCTCGCGGGATCGTCTGTGAACTACGTGACCAAGATAGATCTCTGGGGCCCTATGGTGACATTTTGAAAGTGGCCTACTTTCGATAGTGATGCCACGTGTGGCATTGCGCCAGCTCACGTACAATTAGCCTTTCTGAGGTCTAAATATCAACCCATCTTCATAGTTTTATTTACTTGTCCGATAAATGTCGACAACTAGCAAAAATCTGGCATACAAAATGTCACCATATGGCATCAGAGGTATATCTTGATCACGTAGTTCACAGAAGATCTCGCGAGAATCAGACTATGAAGGTATTGGTGTCAGATATATATCTATAACAGTTATTAACAATTAATAATTAAAAAAGTTATTCCAAGTCATCGTATATGCCTACATTACCACTTATTGCCCACTTTTTACATTTAGGCCTACCTCTGTCGATTGAACGTACCTCCTAGAGGTTTGTAAGACTTACCAAAACAATAATGGTCTGGTCTGGAGACGTTATAGGAGTAACCCGGAATGCATTGACACGTCGCCACATCTGTACCATTACGGACACACCACGTGTTGCTGCTGTTGTTGTTAACACAGCCTATATTATATTGAGCATCGCAGGTGGGTGGTCGAATCACAGAGGGTGGAATGTAAGGGTAAACATGTGGTCCTGGGATGAAGAAAAAAATGGAAATTAATAAGCTGACGTAAAAAGGAGAAAAATTATTGAATTTATAAATGCCATTTTATTTTTAAACCGTTAATATCTGAATGTATCGATAAAACTTTGGGTTACAGTGCCTCTTTAGGGATTTAAACGTTATTTAGTTCAGTCATTAATTAACAAGCATTTATTTTCTAGTTTCAAAGCGAGCAAGTATAACAGTTGATGGTAATCATGAACAAAGTGTTGGTTCACGGCTGAATCGAAAGGTTATTCCTACTATAGTATCTTTTGAATTACTACAATCGCGAGACGATAATGTTGTGGTATCTGACACACTTGTTATTCAAAACACTGTTGATAGTATCACGCTACTTACTCTCCACGCATGCGTTGTTGTCGTCACTGGCCTTGTAGCCATAGAAGCACGTGCAGTTACCATAGATACAGTCGGAGTTTGGAATGAGGAAGCAATGATGTTGTGAAGGACAGGCGTCACCTACTGTCAATGGATCTGAGAGAGACACAAAAGATAAGTGCAAGTAGATTTAAAACACAATATATTCCAGTAGGCCTATACACCGTACAGGGCGTTCTGTTTAACAGTCAACTGAATATCCTAACTGACACTGTACACGGCGGTAAAAAGAAATACTTTGATACACGCCTATATACAGTAGTCTATTCAAAACTTTAGGTCTATTCGCGTGACAAATGATGAAGGTCATAAACAAGTAACCCATATTGTCTCACTTTTTTCTAAAATTGTTTTGTTCTCCACTTACAACGAGATTTAACAACAATGGGGTTGTCGTGGGCGGCCTTCTTTAATACATACAAAACATACACGGTACCTTTAAGGTAGATGAAAGTTATGAACAATTTGTGTATCTTGCTAGTGTTGGTTTGGGACATGTTTGAGACATTTCGTCATTTCGCAGTAATTGTTTCAACTTGTTAGAATTCTATTTTTTTAAGAATACACGGTACACATTTAACAATCCCTATGTTACATTATAAATTGAAGAAAATGTCGTGACTATACTCACAAGCTGTACACTGCGTGCCAGCATTGTTAGAATAGAAGAAGAAGCTACAGACACAGCGGTGATTCCAGCTACAGAAACTGTGTGGCACCTCTTCATAGCATTGGTCATCCTCACCACAGAAATCCCCTATCAGTATAGGCACTGGTTGAGGGAGAGAATAAACACACAAATAATCATAGATGACAAGCTCTAGTTTTAGTTTAATGAGGCTATACCGCAGAATTATGGCCAAAAATCGAACGAAACGAATTCAACCGGGCTTTCTATATTTTTCTAGTATGGCCCAAGATATAAACTTTCGGAAAGTATCAACCTCGAGAACTTGCAATATACTATACTAAAATGATAATAAAGTTTGTAAAATCTATAATGCGACCCGCATTATATATTTTACAGACTTAATATTATTTTAAAACGGTGTCGCACATTCTACTGTCTGAAAGCTTATACATTGGGTCATACTAGAAAAATATAGAAAACCCGTTTTAATTCGTTTCAGACAATTTTTGGCCTAAATTCTGTGGTATAACCTCATTAAACACTATTTTTTAAACAAACGCTTTTCTCTATTTACATTTTCTGGAAGGTAACAATTTGACTTTTTTTTTATCGGACAGAAATGGAAGATTGATCTAATCAGTTCTCTGGGGAAAAAATCAAGAATTTAAGCTATATTAAAAAAAAGCATCGTAGATATATTCATCAAAGGCACGTTGCATACAACAACATTAGCATTTTGTATTGTAGATAGCAAAATAATTGATGGCCAAATTGTCGCAGGTGATTATTCCTGAGATGACACCCCTCCACGTAATGGACCCATCACATTTGATGACTTCCAGATCCGATGCCTATTTCTAAACAATTTCACACTCCTATTCACCGTATGTATTAACCTTATTTTAATTTAGTCGATGTTCTCACAACAAACAATATATTTATTCATAATTACTAGTTTAAAAGCGCCCTCTGGAAAAAAAGAGCAGTAATATATTGACAAAACTCTAGAGGAACTGTAATTTTTCAACAGAACATTTAAGTAGCGTTTCATATTTCTGTGGTTGTGTTGCTTTACTATTAAATACACCGCCATCATATAAGAATAAGTAAAATAATCTTGATCTTGAGCATGATGTAAAACATGAAGCTATCAAACAATCAAAATTGTACACTTATGTTAAAATGTAAAAGAACTTAATTACTGATCATGAGGATAATTTTTTTTTTTCTTAGGTAAATTGGAAAAGGAGGAGATCCTGACTAAATTGGGTCGGCTGACAAACCAAGTGAATAAGATGAAGCTGGAGGTTTACGAGTTGATTCAGAACAAGTATCAAGATTTCCTTCCCCATTTATCCAATGCTGAATGCTTATCTGAGCGTGTTCAGAATTTGTCTTCGGAGATGCAGACTGTCAGTGACACCATTGAAAAAGAGGTATACATTTTTATAAATAATCTGACCAGTACCTTTTTTAAAGATCAAGTCAATGTTTTCCTTTTGAATTCAGGACTTCGCTTTTACTCAGTGTCAAGTGTGTTTGACTGCTAAATTGCAAATCAATTTTCTTCTGATGTATTGAATAATGAAATTGAATAATAAAAAACATGATTAATTTCTGTTGCTCATAGAATTGTTTTTACACTTATCATTTTAATCTAAAATCCAGATTTAAAAAAAATGTCTTTCTTAATTCACCAAAATATCCCAGACAGTTACTCTTCCTTGTGTTCTCTACAGATCAAGACCCAGTTAAACATGTCAACTGGCCAGTTTCAAACATTGTCGTCTCAGCTCAATGAGACAAATGCAACATTAGCCATTGCCGAGAAACTGTCCAAACTGAATGACTTCATGGATGTGGTGGCCACAGCAACTAAAAATGAGGAATTTTCTACAGCTGCCAGTTCTTTGCTAGACATTAATTCGCTACTTTCACTTCGAGTTATGGACGGAGAAGAAGAAATTAAACTTTTGCAAAATCTCCACACGGAACACAGAGTACTGCAGGAAAAATTTGTCTTTGATTTGGGTGATTTCTGGGCGCAGCACATCGTATGGAAAATCCCTGACTCTAAAGGAACTAAACCTGCTATGTCATCTGTAGATTTCACCATAGTGCATTCTGGGAAAGGAAAAACCTCTCTAGTTGAGGCAATAGTTTCTCTTGAAAAAATGGGGGCTCTAGATAAAAAGTTGAAACAACTGAGTTCTGCCATTGTGTCAAATTTGATCAGACCGCTAGTGTCAAATAACTCTTCTAAGCTTGAATTTTCTGAAAAACAGTCCGAGAAAAAAGTGTCTGTGATCAGTAAGTCAGATGATAAGACAAAGATACCAGCCCCAGTAGATGCATTTGTTAAACTGGAAAAACTGTTTTCATTTTTGTTCAAGCACTTTTTACATATTTCTCCCATAAATGATGAAAATGGTGATTTGAAAAAGCAACCCGAAACAACGTTGATGGAGCGTTTTGGTCTGATAAGTGCCGATGAAGTAGTTGATATGATTGTGAAGGAATGTCTCGTCAACGCTATTCCATCCAATAAAGCGGAATTAGAAAACTTTCGTGATGTTGTTAGTCAAACCGAATCGTTTCATGAAAGGTTTCTGGCTATTCGTTTTTTATCAAAGTCGAACAATGGTTTGTTGGATTTTGTAGGAAATGTAAATGTGCTTTTTGCCAACAAAAAATGCCAAGAGATTTTAGAAAGTGCTAGAAATTTGATGACATCAGAAATTCACAATACAGTAATTATCTCCCCTGTTAAACCTATCGGAGAGTTACCTCCTCTTGACCTGGAAGGCCCAGCATTTAAAAGACAAAAAGTAGCAGAGAAATTAGCCATTGATTCTCAGCTCAGTGAAGATTGCTTCAAGCTACCAGTCTGTCATATCAGGTAAATTTGGATGTACTAACAAGACTTTGTAAAAACCCTAGGGAGCAAAAAAAAAAATATTCAACTGCAACACATTTTTAAAATTATTTCATTTTGTTAAGACATTTTTTATAGAATTTACCAAAACGCTTGCATTCAAAATACTTGTATTATTAGACTAGAGTCCCATTTTTTGTCACTCAATTAAAAAAGCTGCTGCTGTATCGCGCTCGGCGACAGTTAATGTTGACCAAAAAACTTCGCTTAAGGGAAGGGTTTTAATAGATACCAATAAATTGCAAGAAGAAAAAAGCAGAATTTTGCCTATGAATCTCACAAGCCTTCTTTATACTAAAATATGAATGTCTATCAAAGTCCTGTTTTACTGGAGTTGCAACCCCTTCATTTTATTATTCTGGAAGCATATTTAAATTTATTACTTTTAGTTACTTCTAAACCTCTACTTAGGGGTAGAATTAACGAAAGTCTTTAAACTTACATTCAAAATTACATTATTTTGGGTGACCATGTCTCTTTAAATGCAAAGACAGACACTTGTAAAAATAAAAACTGATTAGCTAGGGTTTGTACCAAAACCATTCTTATGTTTTTAAAAGCGCTGGCATGCCCACATACAGCCTAAATACCACAGAGTAGGCCTTAAGACCCCAATTAAATTACGTTTTTAAAAGCGCTGGCGTGCCCACATACAGCCTAAATACCACAGAGTATGCCTTAAGACCCCAATCAAACAATCAAAGCAAATGCTTTTTTGAGAAAAAAAAGTTATCTCGATAATCTCTATATCTTGATAATCTCTCTATTACTCCTTTGAATAGTTTGTCATTGAATAACTAAATTTTTGTGGAAAGCTGCTTAACCCTTTGAACCCTGGAGTTATATTTCCTATAGTGCTATATACCTGGGCCTTTTGACGGAAAATGACCAATTTTGAAAAAAAATATGATTTAAATACTTTATATATTACTTTTTCCCCTTTGAACCCGATTGGCCGAATGTTCGGCCAAAACATATAGCATTATATACCGAATGGCCTAATGTTCGGCCATGGTATACAACGGGATATCCCGTCATGTCATGGCCCAAAATTAGGCCATTCGGTATATAATGGTATATGTTTTGGCCGAATTTCCAGCCAATCGGGTTCAAAGGGTTAAAGTGTATATATACCTATATTTTTAAAATCTATAGAAAGAAAATTGTACATGCCTCCATCAGGGATCCATTCCAGTACCTTTGACTAGCAGGGCCAACGGTCTATTGACTGAGCTTCAGGTGTGTACAGAGGTGGACGATAGAGTGACCCAACATTTCACCCAAGTAAAGACTGGCAATCTTTCTCTACATAAGGCACTGACATAGGGATGCTAAAGTAGCATCATTTTATTGTAGATATTATCCACAAAATATATATATATATGTAGTACACATGTATATGAATGTCTGAAATATGCTCGGGTAATGATTGCTCCGAAGGCAATTGATCTGAAGATCATTGATTCAATGACACTGCTTGAATGGCAACTGTCAATGTTTTTATTCAAACATAAGGCATTTGTTGCAATTGCGGATGGATAGCAGGATCTAGATGTAGCTTCCTGGTGCCCTGACCTCTAGGCATAGTGGCATCAAGAAGCCAATTTGTTACAGTGTCCGGTTTCTTGCCTCGTTCTTGTCCTGTCCTGGCGTTAACACCAAGCAAGCTATCAGAGCAGTTGTTGACTGAGTAATCATCACAGCTTCAGAGCAATTGTCCATTTCATAGCTATTTGCTAATTTTAAGAGCGTCCAATTTTCACAGCTATTGTCCTAATTTTTAGGGCAATTGTCCAATTTTCATAGCTATTTTCCAGTTTTCAGAGCAATTGTCTAATTTTCAGAGCTTTTGTTGCCAGGATAAATTCTGGTCTGTTGTATACATGTACCTACATGTATGAATCCCAGTGGAGGCATGTCAAATTTTCTTACCCAACATTTATAAAAATATATATATGACAGATCCAGATTTTCGGTTAAACTCAATCAAAAAACTCATTTGTGGATAATATCTAGAACAAAAATGCTGCTTCGGCATCTCTGTGTCAGTGCCTTATGTAGAGAAAGAAATGCAGCCTTTACTTGGGTGAGCCTTGACTATCGCTCTATCGACGTCCTCTATAGCTCGGTCGGTAGAGTGTTGGCCCTGTAAGCCAAAGGTCTCGGGTTTGATCCCCGGCAGAGGCATGTCACATTTTCTTTCTCTGCATTTTAAAAAATATATATACATATTCTTTCTCTGCATTTATAAAAATATATAAAAACATGTAATCGAGGATCACCTGACCTACACTCATTTGCTTATACACTAGCTAACATAGAGATGAGATCATTCAAATTAGATGCACATAAGGAAACATCCTATACAATGGAATACGAAATCTCTTTTGAACTACATGTACGTACTCAGTATTTTTAAGTAGATTTAAATTAGTATGAATATGATAGTTATTTGCTCCGCAGAGCTATACATAGTTTTCTGGTTATCTTGGCCCGCATGGCATATATCCACTTTCCACTAGTCAGCTATTAAAAGCAGAGCTATTTTTTTTTACTCGGCATTGACTCCGTAGAGCATAGCCAGACTCGCACTAGTCAGCTCCGCATAGCGACGTTTGTACTCATATAGTCACCCTCACGAATCAGCTCCGCAGAGCATATAATTATATAGCAACTTACAATGGACAGCCCCGCAAAGTTTCTATTCGTTTATTGTGTTTCTTTAGATTGTTTTGAGTGATAGTCCCCATGAAGCCAAAATCAATGTTTTATTGCTTAAAATAAAAACATATTAAAACTATTATCTTTGTGTTCTGTGTATGAACATATATAAAGATATATAATCGTGGATCACCCGACCTACCCTCATCTGCTTATGCACTAGCTACATGTAACATAGAGATGGGATAATTCAAATTAGATGCACAGAAGAAACAATCCTATGCAATGGAATACTAAATCCCTTTTGAACTACGCACATGTAGGATGTGACTTTAGAAAAAAACCATGACGACAAAGACGCTATGTCCAAATAATCAATTTATTTTTTTTTTTAATGTATTTTATTTTCCACCTTAAAAAATACAATATGCTACATGTCACTTTAAACTTGAATACATACATACATACATTCATATCAAGATTGTGTGAATAAATCAAAAGTTTGTAAACGTACAAATCATAGTAATATACCTGGCAGGCGGGAAATGTTCATCTTATATATATTATATACCTTTAAATATTTGGACTTATTATTATATTGTCCTGGCAGTAATTTTTTGTATACTTATATACGCACTGTAAGCCAAAGGTTTCGGGTTCGATCCCCGGTGGAGGCATGCCACATTCTCCCTCTCCGCATTTATAAAAATATATATGCTCCGGCCTCGATCCCCGGTGAAAGAGTGCCAAGCTTTCCCCCTCCGCATCCGGAAAAAAACACATACACCTACATATAATCGCAGAGAACGAAAATATAGGCCTATATATATATTATTAATGCAGCGAAAGAAAACCCGACACGCCCCACTGTGGACCAAACCCGGGATCCCTGGGTTCCATGGCTAACTGATCCCTGGGTTACATGGCTAACAAACTAATCAATTTAAGTAATCTGATCAAAGGTAAAAAAAATAGACTTGGTCTGACGAGAACAGCTGATAAGATTATTCTCTGAACAGCGAAATAAGAACAGTGCGGACTCTATTTCGGGTCATATTTAATTCGACGTATATCTTTAGCATGATGTTACCGAACTGAGATTGAATATTAAACAAAACGTTGCCTTGCACAGGAAAAGGTGTGTATATTAATCCAACATGTTACATATCAGATTTGTACCGTAGTGATTATTTTATATTTACTGAATCCTTTTATTAAGGCCAGACTTTGTTAGCATCACAAACATGTTTAATCCTGATATTGGTTTTCTATACAACACAAACGACCACCAGTCGCCTGTGCAAATGAAACAGTGTTCACCTTATGATAAAACGAACATGAGTAAATTTGTCTTCAGAATGATAAAGTCTTTCCACACGTTCTCGGCCATCGTCAGGTTAATACATCAAAACCAATATGTGCGGTTGAGCACGGGATATATTATAAAATAGCCTATACATTCATCCATAAAACACACAGATTCCACAGTGCATGTCAAATAGTTACCACGTCTCCTATTCAATCATAAATAATTAGTCGTTTTGTTCTGGTTGACGCGGTTCACTTTTCATACACGCAGCATGAAACACCGAGTTCCATTATAAATACTTAGTGTATTTATATAATGTTAATAACTCCCTCCGAAAGGCAAGTATGACAACAAGGTATACAACCAATTGTTGTAGTTAAGCACAATATGATGAAATAAAACAAACTAGATTTATAACAGAAAGAACGGTTATGAGGTTTCCAAGTCATTTCATTTTAAGATAAAAACATAAAAATATTGAAAGGTGAAATACTAAAACGAATAAAAGCATGAAGAAAAAAATAAAAAAATATGTTGCCGAACGAGGGTAATCCGTACCTGAGTCGAACGTGCTAACCATTACGCCATACGAATCGACAAAGCACATGTGTTAAAAGCGTTAAAACATGGTTTATTACATTTTGACACACTTTTACAACAAATGCTTAAATCGGCTAAGATTTCTTTACTTTTAAACTATTAAAGCAATTCGCATAATTTTCTCAAACTATAATGTCGCCTTAGTATTTCAAGGTATCAGTATTAATTTCCAATATCTGTGATTAACACCCTGTTTTTGTCGGCCTATAGAAAAAGATGTTCCTAATATTCAAATATAAATATACTTTGATCTGATTACAATGTTCCTTAAGAACAACTCTACAAATTCTTAAATTTTTAAAAGTACAGTTTATAATACATAACAGAAAAATTAATTTCCACAATTAAACGTTTTTCAATGTTTGGAGCCCTACAAGTCCTGTTAATTAATTCGGAAAAATTATCAATTTATCGCGCATTAAAGTACATATTTAGGTCTATGATTCATATAAAATTCAGCACTGTATGTCCAGCGGATTTTGATCACGTGACTACTGAACATGGCACTTTTTGTAACTATGACCGACAATTCCGTCACAACTACATAGCTTAGGAAAAACAATAACACATTATTATTTACTATAAAAAAAACTGCATTTAACGATATACATCACCAAACCGAAAGCAAAAAATCAGAAATCATGTGACATTTGTGTAATCACAAATATTTTAGCATTTAAGTTATTTTAACCATTTTCTCAAACTTCATTAGTCTGGGATTGATCTATATACATGCTAAATCTAAAAGCCCTGTCTTTAAAGGTTAAACAGTTTTTGCGTAAAATAAGAAAACCCACGATTTCAAAATAGCAAACTTTTGAAGTCGAAATTCAAAATTATCTCGACGATACTAGCGAGAGGAAAGAGTTTGTCATTATATGGAACAATCGTAATAACATCACGATTTACAGTTTTCTAGAAAAGTGCTTGGAAGAAAAAAAAACAACTTGGAAACCTAATAAATAACATACACAAATCTTTTTTGTTTGTCGCATTACGATTTGAAGCAAACACGTAGGAAATGGTGTCGATACCTTTGTATAGTCAATAAGTTCAACTCACATATCTCCTACCTAAACCTTTGCATTGATAGTCCTTTTACCCCTAACTCACTTTCTTGTTGGCGCTTTTGTTGATGATGATGCAACGCTAACTAAATGGACTATCTCTCTGTCAATAATGTAAGGATTGTTCTAAAATGTCAGCAGTATATACCTGATGGAAATTAATTATTTTAACATGATTTTCTTAAAAAGCGAGTTTGTAAATGCACACAGCACAAATGCCAAGGCTTTGAGGCGTGTATTAGTCGGCCACAGGATTCGACGCCCTCTATTGCTCAGTCGGTAGAGTGTTGGTCTTGTTAGCCAGAGGTCCCGGGTTAGATCCTCGGAGGAGGCATCTCACATTTTCTGTCTCTGCATTTATACAAATATATATATGAAATATCTTGTCAATAACTAGGTATGTATATGGTTGCTGGCTTCTCGGATTGTAACTCATCCATGACAACTCGTGTTTATAGTCCATTGGAAACTTTTCTCTGAGATTTAATCTAGAAAATGATGATTTGTCATTTTTATCCGCCCGTATGGGGATGTCCGCCCGGCTGTCTTGCTGGTTGACCGTCAACTTTTTGGGTTTCCGAACATTAGCTTGAAAACCGCTTATGGCATTTAAATCAAACTTAGTATGAGTGTTCCATGTGACAAGACACCACTTGTGATTGATTTTGGCGTATACCGGTCTGGAATATGGAATAATAATAAGCTTTAATTGGTCTGAGTTTCAGGACTAGGTGCCGATATGCACTTCCAGGTTGTCGGCTGATTTATGATTGTTCTTGGAAACTATTCCGTCCAACGCTTGTCCAGCAACATCTATTACATACGATTTATGGCCAATTTATAATGTTGTAAGCATCAAGTAACGAGCCTGCCCTGGCTTCTGGTGAGCATAGTTCTATATAAGATTTATACGAAAATCTACCAAGGTACAACACTTGATGCATACATCATTCTTCGCGTTAAAAGATTCTTCGTCTGACTGGCGGTTCACGGACGAATCGGCAATTTTTCATACCCCCTCTTAAAAGTTTTAAATATGTATAGCCGTGGTCTTTTCACAAGCGTTCATTAATTGATATGCATGACACGAACTTGATAGATCAGTATATGATTTAGGAACAGTGTTTCTGTCTATATAGGTCTTGAATGATTTTCCCAACCAGACAACAGCTGGCGTTGCGTTAAAACCAAAGCCTTCAGCGGTAATGTTATAGGCTATGATAAAGTAGTTACTAAGGGTTCAATATATTCGGATCAGATTTTCTAGTTCCGCAGCAGTGGCGGCGCCACGGGGGGGCAAGGGGGGGGCATTTGCCCCTCCGGAATTTGTTTTTGGGGGGGGGGGGGGGGGGGGGGGGGGGGGGGGGGGGGGGGGGGGGGGGGGGGGGGGGGGGGGGGG
>JAVFBY010038683.1:0-13067 GCA_034781015.1 Tonicella lineata
TGAACCTTAACCCTTAATGTAAAATTTTTTACATTAAGGGTTGAGTGTTAACCCTTAATGTAAAAAATTTTACATTACGGGTTGAACGTTAACCCTTAATGTAAAAAAATTTACATTACGGGTTAAACGTTAACCCTTAATGTAAAAAAAATACATTACGGGTAATTTTTACATTAAGGGTTGCGACATATGGTCATATGATACCGATCGATATCGAGAATATAAATAGGCCTAGGCGCTAATCATGGGGAGAGCAGAATCACGCCGTTTCGGAAGAAGACAGAAGCACGCCCTCGATGCCATCACAAAAAGACTCAGGTATCGCCCTTTTATATATTTAATTTCTTTATCTTGATATGTCGTACGAATACAACTTAGTACCAATTGAATATTGTACGGTAATCCTAAAACCAGTGAGGTTCGACAATAAGATAGTGTTGATTGAAGTCTGTAAACACTGCGGCAGGCACCGCGTACAAACCTTCCGGACGGAAGGAAGTGCACAAGATTCGGAACATCGCTTCCCGGCCCCCAAAGTCGGTAACCCCATCTGGAACCACATTTCGGCAGGGTGGAACTTAGCCGAGGCCTTACCACGTCTATCTGAGGACCCCCCACGGACAGTAATGAGGGTCGCCAATAATAATGCAAGAGAACCTTCCCTCGATGATGTTGAGTAGTAAGGGGCCCAACTCCGGCACACATATAAAATAGGGAAAGCGGCAAAACATGATAGAAAAAGATAAGGATAACGACCCCGAAGAATAATGAGACTTAACTGGCATTCCCCTTAAAGATACATACGCTCTCAAAAGATGGTATTTTTGCTGTTAAAACAGAATCAAATTTTTTCTGAGGAAGCCGAAGTTAGGAGCTTTTCGTTAATCCCACCCTTAACTTTGTACGCTAAGTGGTAGATTTTAAATAACTAAAACTGAAAAATTTAAATATTCTTCCAGAATATTAAAATCAAGGGAAGAATAAGGGGCGGCAACTCACCTTGATAAGACATTTGTACCTTAGCAAAAACCAGTCATGTGAGCTTATTGGGCGAAATTCCGCTTTCATTCTCGGAAATGGTCCGTATCTATTCTAACCTTATCCGTTATTAGCTATTAACTGTCACTGAAGCGCAATACGGCAGGATCGATTGACGAAAACTAGGGCCCTAATAATACCGATCGGCATGTACGGCAAGTTCGATCTGTAGGCCTACCATGATTTCTCTTGGCTCATACACGATAAGTACACATTAAATAATTTTAACTCTGCGGTATTATTTTAATTTATGAACTAACTTTGATACCACTTTAAATCGTTGCTATCTGAATTTACTAAAAAAAACTAATTTTGAGAGCCTATGTCTCTTTAAAGCGTGTGGCATTAGGAACCAATAAAGCATAGTCTGTAATTATAAGTAAATTTAAAATCCGGAAGTGACGTCCGAAATCGCCGAGAAGGTATAAGGTGGTGTGAGAGCCCGTCTCTCTGTAAATGCATCCACATCTGCAACGAAACAACAACAACCTGATAATGATAAAACGTGTTGAGAGGATCCACCAAGGCATTCATGACTAGACGGGTATAGAACAGACCTTACCGTAGCGGCGATTTTGGACGTCCGGCTTTTAAATTCACAAATTAAAGGTTATGCTTTATCGATTACTAATGTCACACGCTTAGGACTAAATGTCGTATTATATAAGCGTTAAAAATAATAAGTTTAGGTTGAAAAAGCCTGGACATGTCCCTTAACTAAAGCGACGATAGATCTAAACAATGCGATAACATATTTACAGTGTATACACACTTTAGGGGAAAACACCGTTCTTATCATCAGGTACAACTATATATAATACAGAAGTAAGCACGCAGGTATTATATAGAGCTATGTATACACTTGTACATGTATTTTTAGTTTGCATTTGTCATTGAAAAGTGTGTTCTCGAAAGCGTGTACGTATAGGCGTATACAATGTGCATGCAAGTCGTATTGTTTATCGATGTTCAGTTGAGTATGTGTTAACATGTTTCAATCTGTATTTTACATAAATAGATGCAACTTGCACGGTTACAAAACGCATTATTAGGCTATATGCAATCTGATTGAAACCAGATCGATTTGAGCTCCCCGATATTGAAGTTGTAGCGACAGTACAATATCCGGGAACTTATTTAAATCTGATTTTAATTAGATTGACATGAATAGATTTGAATCGTCGTAGCTCATGCAATTTTATATTTCGATTATATTTATCGATTCATCTAACGCAAAAAAAATAATTGTAGGCCTTCCATGCATTTTATGTTTGCATTTATAAAAGATGTCCATTAGAGTTACTGCTCTGTAGTCCTTACGTGTTTAAGCGTCCACTCGCATCGTCCACAATAGGCCTACTAACAAATAAAGAAGCCCCGCAAACAGAAATTCGATGCCGCACAGGCTATATATTTTTTTATAAATGCAGAGAAAGAAAATGTGACATGCCTCCAACGGAAATATATATATAGGCGTACAACATGTTTAATATAATATCATCATTATAGATTCTGGCCATTCTAGATGTGGTATAGGCTTTAAGCGTACGTAATGAAAACTATTATATTAAAACACTAGAAAATCTTGGCATTGTGTTATCAGAGCCTGCGTGCAATTAAAATATTCAGTCTAATAACAAGTGGCCGAAGACTGAGTGCCCAAGGCGTATGAAGATAAATATACTCTTCTACATTTTACTATCTCTTCATGCAGTTATAGTCGCTATTTTCACATATAGCTGCCATGCAAAGATCCTATTTCAACGTGGATATGAAACGAAGAGACGGACCAAACAAATCATATATCTTGGCGAAAAGCTTTAAATATCAAGAATTCCTGATGGTGGGTGGGTGTCACATTTGATTAAGCCCTTCGCCGGTAGAGACTTCGAATCATGTATTATTAATACATGCCTCAAAGCATTTATAAACTCGCTTTTTAAGAAAATCATGGGAAAAATTGAGGTGCAGGTATAATGTTCAGAACAATCTTTGCTTTATTGACAGACAAATAGGCCTACGTTACCCTAACAAAAAGAAGAAGAAGAAGAACAACGAAATTCCCAACGAAAGTGGGTTAGATCCAGACCCCTTCCATCGTGCGAAGTGCACTGAATTCGGGAAATTTTTACCGCTTTTTCCAAAAGTAAGAAATTCATTAGATTAGTAGGCATATCAAGGAAATATTTGAAATTTTAAATGTTTACAAGTAGGCCTACAAGGCAACAAGGAGCCATTTCCATCTCATTACACCATTAAACGTAATGAATCATCTATCGTCCTCGGTCGTGGTTAGCCTAAATGGTAGAAATGCAAACAAGATAATTCCTACACTAAGAACACAGCAAAAATGTAAATTCCAATGGTCAAGAAAATTAGTTTCTTTGTCTGACTTTCTGATACCAATCAAGTTCGCGATTTCTTTTGACTTTATCTTTGTAGCCAAAACGATTGTCAGCCCTATTAGTACCGTTTACACGTGCAACAATATATGTTTATGAACCCAAGGCGTGTGCATATAATAAATATAAAAAGTCTCATCAAAATAAGCGTTTAGGAAAAAAAACTTTGGAAAACTGACGCGTTAATTGTTTAAGGTCTTTTTAAAGTCAAAAATTGACAAAAAACCTTGTGTATGAGCCTAACTCAAACTTAATCTATATAATCAATACTCGCCATACGAGAGTTGCGTTACGATCAATATATATATAGCCTACATTGACGGTCGAGCTTTAGAACCAACTACAGGTTAAGAACCACCAGTAGCTTCGAGAAGCTTCTTTGTACCCTTCAAACTTTCAGAAGTAGATGTTCAGAAGAGAGGCGATTGGGTGTTATTCAAACATAAGACTCGACAGGTTGGTAGAGTGCACATGCATTTTTTTATTGGAATTACATGTATAATACCTTGTGAAATATAAGCCTAAAGGCTAGATGATTTGTGGCCAAAAATTTGTATTGATTTTTAATGAATTAATTATTCAGCTCCTCTGGGTGTTTGCATGTTGACATTTAGACATGACTTTGTTTTGATGACCAAAATTCAATGGGCAGGCTATTTTGATGCTATGCGTATTTAAATGCCTAAATATCCTTCTTTGTCTGAACGGAGTCACTAAGTTCCATAATTTTTGTTCATGCACTTTTTCTGCTCAGGGAGTTCTGCTTAATTACTACATAAATAGCAGAAGAATTGTATGGGGTTTCTTAACCTAAACCCAGCACAGTGGCTAATACAAACCTCAGACAAATCCGTTTCTGGAAAGGGCTATAAGACTCTTATCTATCCACACACAAACATTTTCCAATTAAGTTAATAGATTTGACCGAATATACAAACAGTAGCTAAAAAGGCAAGGGCAGAATTGATAAAACTTTAAGCTTACTTGCTTGCAGATTCTTAATGAAAAATTTACATTTTTGTTGATACCAATTTCATAATCTTCTTTACACGATATATAAGCTATCATCTAAAAAGTCTATACTAATACCCATTCTGATTAAAATCAGATTTACATTTATAGCTCCCCGTTATTTTATTGTCACGATGTTGGTCTGAGGCCAAACACCCCCAAATGATGTTGATTGGTCGACCAATCTGAGGGCCACTTACCAATCCAAGGTTGGTGAATAGGGGATTCCCCTGTGACTGCCCTAGCTTAAAAGTGTTTTTGTTTACCAAACTTCCTGCTATCTAATTTTTCATTGGACAATTCAAACGGTGACCTTTCTTGAGCCCTACACTAGTTGACGTCATTGAACACTGTTTGCAACAGTATGTTGTCAGATCTACATTGCGACAATACAATACCGGGGAGCTTATATAGATATGATTTTAATCAGGTTGCATTGCGTCCCTGACAAGTAAAAGCATACAAAAACTAAGACTTGACCCTGTGACCTTCCCCTTGGCCCACAAGCCCCAATGTTGCCTTGGAAACCAGAAATTTGAACGGAATGACTCTATTTTAAATAGGAATGTAGCTTAGTGTCAGACAAATGTGTTTCCAAAATTTGAAAACCCTGCGTTAAGCGGGTATGGTTGTGTTCACGTCATATGAAATGCCATAACTATTATTATTATGTATCATTATGTTGCCATGGAAACCGTAAATTTGATTGGAATGACCCTATTTGAAATAGGAATATAACTTAGTGTCAGACAACTGCATTTCTAAAATTTGAAAACCCTGCATTAAGCGGTTTTGTTTATATCTTGTTCACGCCCTCTATACGGACAGACGGACGGACGGACAGCGTGACGACATTATCCCTACAGCATGCCGCATAATATGCTGATGGGATAAAAAGTGCAAAACCTTATAATTGTATCGAGTACGGGTCACTTATTCTCCATGATGATCAAATAAGTCTGCACAATACTCATTTGATTAAAACCTTCGCCGGTAATATATAACCGGCTTGGTCACAAAGAGGCTCCATTTTATGTAGTGATATATATGCGTAAATTCTTAACAGATTGCGTGGGCGTCAATTGACTTACTGCTGTAAGAATGCACAGGGCTTGCATGACGATGTCATACGACAACAGAGTAATTCAATGATTAAAATCTTTACAATCAAATGTCATTGTGATAAGATTGTCAAAAAGTAATGAATAATTATAATGTCAAACTATACACATTCACACACATTTCCAAGGAATATGTTTTCCGTAAAAGGGGTTTTCCCCTTACATTGGTATGTATACATCATTGGAATTTCCAGCCTTGAAAATAGTGCACGAAACCGAAAGCTTGACATGTTGCCTATTTGACCCAAAGTTCCAGTCTGCGTTGAAAAGCTAGATAGTAGGCCCTACGTATTGGTTACAAAATGCACAATATTGTGTTAGGGCTTCATAGAAGTCCAAATTAGAAATATTGAGTTTTTTTTGTGAAGAATTTTGTTTTTCTTCAATGTCGTATTGATTTTTCCCCATTTTTTAATGTCCACTACCTTATTTTTTATCATGCTTAAACATTAGAAATAGAATGTAAATTGACTTTTTTAAAAATGATGCATTTAAACATAGATCTATGCATCATGCAAGAAATGAAAAAAAAAAAAGGGGGCTGGAAATTTTTGGGGCCAGTAATCATTCTGTGGGCCAATAACTTTTACGATGAACTGGTCCTGCTGTCCAGTGGGAAAATGTTGTAAATTTTGAGCCCTGTAACCAAATTTAAATTTTATATATTATATACATACCTCCAACAACAGCGATGTGAGGTGCAACAACAGTTGTCTTGCTCTCAATTTCTTCAATATTTGTTGTTTCCTGTAAACAGCAATTGGATATTTTTAGGTCCGGTTGATGGCATTACACTTATATTAAATGTGGTAATAATCACATTTACTAAATCATGCAAAATGAATATCTAGGAAGTATGAAGCTTCTCCATGTATTTTTGGATATTCGGTAAATTAGTATTATAATTACTTTGAATACAAAGTGGTCAGCAAAGCTCCCCAGATACATAGATTTTAGATTGATTGAGGTTTAAATCCGTGCTCAGGGGTTTTTCACGGTTTTCACCTACATGTATATGACAACGTGCCAGACCAATGGGTGGAAGAAACCACACTTGACATCACTGGTTACAAAAAGACGAGGCAGGAGTAGGACATGAAAAAAGAAACACAAACAATTATGCCTTCCTTTGTCCCTTAGCTCAAACAGAACTGGGGCATCAGGAGCTCCCGTCCAACCACCAGCATGTATGCAATATTAATTTAAATAGATGCAACACCAAAACAAACGCAACACACTAGGCCTATATATGATCTGCACGTTGAAAACTTACTGTTCCTCTTTGAGTCATCAATATGGTCACTGTTCAAAAACAAACCATCGTACCCCTGCGGGGCATTAAATTTAGATCTTTTGTCTTACCATGTCCCACTTATGGGCTTATGTCAGGTGAAAAAGAAAAAAACCTTACACAGGAATGTTTATCTAATTATGCTTGCAGAGTGCACACTAAAACAAACAGTATCCGACAATTCAACAAATAAAACAGTAACCTATTTTCACACTTAGACAGTACAGATATACACTAACCTCATATGTTGTGATGAAGCGGTCTGCATCCTCACCCAATGCTGTGGCTATTATAGGAAATATTAAAGAGAAGTTGTCATTCTTCAGACCCCCAGAAGTTTTGACCTTCGCCAACCAAGCCCCTACACCTTTTGTTTTCTTTTTTTTGGTTTCTATAAAGTTCAAAAGTCGCTGTGCTTTATCGCTCAAGCTCTTTTGAAGTTGATCTGTTAAATCTATTGTAGTAAGTTCTTTAAAGTGTTCAAGGAGAGATTCAGGTTCAAACAGCAGTGGCCACTCTTGATAAATACGGGATATACTGGCTTCTTCGTTTATTAGTCTACGCTGCAAGATATAGGTTTTCAGCATATGTTCCTTAATCATGATTGTATTCCTGTGCTCAGGTAATTTACGGCTTTCAGTAAATAACAGATTTTTCAGGTTTATGAGAGTCTCCTCGGTTTCATACTGTGGTAGAGATGTGGGCAGGAAATTTATGCAGCCATATGAATATGATATCTTCTTTTTTTTTGAGACGGGTACTACTTGCTCAGGACTACTGTCAGTATTTTCATTAGACAATCTCTTTTTGCTCATGCCGCGACCATAAGCATTGGCCATTCTATCTACAATCTGGCAGACTAATCCTGCATGACCACTTCCCAGTATTTCTGAGCCAATCTTATCTTGAAAAGAGTTGGGATATTTGCACACAAGCTGTGCTGTGATAGATTCGATGTTTTTTTTCCCTGGCAACCGTGTAAATTTACTAATTTCAGCACACATTATGCGCACCATTTCCCTACGAAGGCAATTCTTTGGACGTTTGTCTTGCTCACATGCTTCAATAAGCTGGGGTGGAAATTTAGTATAAGGTATTTTGAACTGTGATGTCCAGTTTTGAGACAGAGATGGACTGGAGTTACCGAAGGATGCATCTGAAGATGCTTCAGACAAACTACTGAGACTGGAACTTGGACTTGGAGAAGATACAGTACTCCTGGGAGTTGAATCTATGATCATGCTGCTTTCTGAAATCAAAAATACATGTACAATGTAGGAAATGTTATTAACTTAACAAGGCATCTTAAGATATACAAATCCACTCGCAGTACATGTAATTTTTGCCCTAGTATCATACATGTATGTACTTGCATTCTGTTCTCTAATAAAAATTTATAAAATGGTAACACGATACCAAGTAACTTGGTATTGTTGAAGTAGTTCAAATTTAATTGTTTGTTTCTCAAAACCAACAACTCTGGTAGAGATTGGCGCTACAGCAAGCATTCCTGTTGTTGCGTAATTTGTTTCAGATATTTTCTTTTTATTTTGTCCAGCGTTCGGATATAAGGTTAGTAATAATTTAGGGACAGGTTTTTCTACTTTAGTTTAGTATGGTGCGGCTTCTCCAGGATACTACGTTTTATAAGAACGGCATTTTTTTTAATCTATATAAAATAATGAATTCAAGTACTAGCTACACATAATAAATAACCTAATAAAAATAGAACACTGTCAACATGGTGCTTACACTGTTTCTGCCACAATATTTTTCTATTTAAAATCCTTATTTTCTATAAAATTTATTAGCCATGTTTTATACTTCCACACAAAAATGTATTTTAAAACTTTAAAGGAGAATAAAATATAACAAAATGCAAAACACTGAACAGCTGACTAGAACTGTAGTGACTGAGTATTGACACTATAATATATTTACGGTTTTTACCCATGATTAGATTATTTATTTGGTCATTTTGGTAACCGTGCCCAGTACAATAATCCTTCGGTGAATAAATTCAGATTTGCAATATTTTTTTATAGTGCAGCTGAATATATTAATACAGTGACCTGTTCATCTATTAATTAATCAGAATCCCTTTGCATTAAGGTGTATGATTGGCTTTACTTCTTGGTAAAACACCATGTGATGTGAAAAACAACATGGTGGCTTGCTATTTGTAGATGACAAGTACATGTACAATGTGACAATATGTACATGTTACTCCAGAAGTGTGTGAAAAGCCAATCGTGAAGTGCACATTACTTGCCCTTTAGCACATATATGCAACATGGGTGTGGCGTGCCAGAATGTGACTGGAAGTTACAAGGGACACTAGTATACGGCTAGCAGGTACATAGCCAAACAGCTACCATACATGATATTAATTATATTGGGCATATATAACACCAGTTATATCCTCATGATTTAACAAGAAGTAAACTACAGTACATGTATACTATATTTTAATAAAATACTCACCGGTTACAGTAAACATTGCCTTAAGTGATGCAGCCATTCGTCGGGCCTGTATCGGGTTTAAACAATCTGACAAATCTTCCAGTGGATTGAGGAATTCCAGATCGGCTTTTGTTGTGATGCCAATCTCCAGCAGCCTTAAACAGACATTTTCACCAACACTTGTGGGCAAATCTTTGAGAATAAGTTTAACTTCTTGAATATCAACCAGGTTTAAAGTTTGTTGTTGGGGAGTAAGAACAGGGATGTTTTCTGAATCCGTCATCTAAAAAAATGAAGAATTAGTTTTAGAGTAACCATGGAATCTCATGAGAGACCTTCTCTAGTAAGGGGTAACAACTTAACACGTTTACCTTTTAAAAAATGTACATGAAGCCCAGCTATGCAGATTGACTCCTTATCACTTTTGTTTCTATACCGTTATATTTTCATTAAAATTTGATGCCACAAACTTACTTAAGAGTAAAAAGAGCCAGATGTTATTTTTTTTTTGGCCACAAAAGGTTACTAAATAATGATAAATTAGGCATTAACGGTAAATGGATGTTGTGATTTTAGATTTTTTTTGTGTGACAAATTACATGTATTCACCTGGCCACTATATAACAGCTTCCACTTTCGGAGTTTCAGTGCAAGTAACAAGAATGCTGCACATTTCTATGTACGTGGAGGATTATCTAAAGAAACAACTATAATATAATAATGAGATATTCATGAAAAACTAAGTACAAACTCATATCAAATAGCAAATGTATGCAAGTACATGTACCTCAAGTTATGATAGTTAGTGTTCTCAGAAGAAATACTTTAAAACAACAATATTTTTGTTGTTAACATTGTACACCTGGAGACAACTATGGCACTGGAGTGATTCATAAGAAATACAATCTAAATTGTTGGTGCCTGATGGTGAATGACTTTCTTCTTCAAACTGATAATAGTTCATATCAGGTACAAAATTAGCCACATACTTCCTTATGACAAAATAAACTTTCTGGAATGACGAAATCAATATCATTGACACCTTTCCCAAGATAAGGTCATATTCATCTCGGTTAACTACAATAACAGAGCCACACTTGTATTCAGTGCCATGAATGTAGATTTCTTCCGTGGAAGAGACACAGGTGTTTCCGACTAACTCTGGTATCCGTTGAATTACGAGCCGTATATCCAAGCTGTATAGATCAGAATGAAATGGGATGCTCCGATGATATACAGTGTCCTCTCCAAACAAATTCCCAGCACCATAATAAGCCTGTAATAACTGATGTTTATTAGACAGCGTCTTAGTAAGATTTTTGAAGTTCTGGGTGTGACGCACACACTTTTTGAAATAGCCGTGTTTTGACTCGAAGCGCATCGTCCATGCACGAATCAGAGGTCCAATTTGGAGAATAAGCTCAGGGTAGTGAGAAATAAAATGGTGTTTTGGTTTCAATGCATGTCCTGGAAAGCATTCAATTCTTGTTTCAATGTATTCCTCTACATATATATCGAGGGTGGCAATCTGTTCCCTACTTATTCTTGGAGACATTATCAGAAGAACAATTTTATGCAGCAATAGTAGATTTTGCCACACAAGGTCACTTACATCACCAATTTTACTGCCTATTACCAAAGGAATGAAGCGCAAAAAGCACCACGTCTGAAATGCTTGCCCACCTAACTTAGGTCCTTTCTTTAAGTCATTGCTGTTGGGCCTGTCTCTAGCATCATCACCAGTGAAACGAAATGTTTGGAACTTTCTCCCCAAATAATCCCATGTAAACCAATGTTTCTCAGTTATGAAGTGGTCTAAATACAGTGCCAAATCATACTGCAAAACTCCTTCAAACAGATCATGGGCCAGGCAAGGTGGAAGTCCAGGGGAACATACATGAAAATACTTCAGGTCATTAAAAACAGATCTAAATTTCACACCCTCAAAATTATCCAGTGTGGGATCATTCTCAACTTTTTCTACTGCAGCATCATATCTTTCCTTATCCCGTCTCTCTCCAAAGCAACATGTTGTTGCTGCTTTAAATTTGTCAGTTTTCAGTACACAATATCTGCAGATGTAGTTTGCTTTGCTAAAATTTTCTGTAAACCCACCTATACAGTGACTGCCCAAGCTATCTCCGGCGATAAAGACAACACTTCCACGTACAGGAGTACCAAAAGCAATACCTGGCAAAACAACACCTCGGTCCTCAAGAATTTTTAGATCTTGTATCAAGGGGGAAAATATCTTTTCTTGTCCAAAATATTTGAAATGTGTTTCTTTGCACAAAAGAACAAGCTGTACGGTGTCTATTTTTGATCTACTATGACTGTGAAGATTAGCCAGGATATAGTATACGGCAAGCAATTTATGTTTCTTTTTAGCACTGCCTAGTGGGTTTACCACTTCAAAGGAGTCTTGATACAGAATGAGTTTCAAGCTTGAAGGATTTTCTTGAAAAAATACATTGTCTTTGTATACGGCTCCATCTAAATAGTCCTCTAGGTCACCATTTTTAGGTCTATTTTGTGGATTCAAAAACTGATCTTTAACAGTATCATCTTGAAATAATGCCTCAATTGATTTTAAAATGGGTACATAATGAAACATGGTTGGTTGGTTTTTGTAATCTAAACCAAGGTAAATGTCAATTGGTGATACATATCTGAACTCATTTTTATAATACACAGAGCGACAGTATGAACTTCTCAACTTGCCGCTTTCTTTGTCATAGCACTGTCTAAACATATCAGTTTCAAAACTTTTTGTCATGATGTCATTTACACAGGTTTCATCAATACCATTTTGTATAAGGGTCTCCTTTAATTTAGACTTCAAATTTTCTTGAGCTAAATCATGAATGTTTGATAACTCATCCGTGATTATCTGTATAACTGTATCTGTGGCATGATGTCTTGCTTGCAACTTTAAATATAGCAGCGCCATACTACGTTCCAAAATGTGAGGCAGATCTGCCTGGTAATTATTTGTTTCCATAAGCATTTGATCACAGTTTTCCTCTGATTCCAGTTCACATTGACTGTCGGAGCACAAAACAGTATATTCCGAACTGACAATATCATTATCCACGGTTATATTGCTGAAATCATTAGAGATAATTAGGAAAAGCCATCCTTCAAAATAAATTGGTATTATACTAGAGGAAACCTTTTTAAAAAATTCACTGAACCTCATATCTACGTGTAATTCTATAGGCTTGTAAACAAACTTTGTCATAAGTAACTAATTAATTTCACAATTTTGTCGTCTTGAGTCCACCTTTGAATATTTGATAATTGAATTCAATTGTCAGTGGTAATTATTTATTCTTTTACTTTAAAGTTCCGTTTCTTGAAAATAACCGTTTCAAAACCCTGCGTTAAATAGTAACCCAAATACTGCCCAAACAGGGATCTGACAAAAAAAAAATCAACAGCTAATTTGTATAATTGAATGTCGAAATTTAAATAATTCTGATAATTTTTGTTTTTAAAAGGCAGCACTAGACCATCAGTCCAGGGGTCAAAATGTTTGGTCGTTCACTCGTTTTAAAATTGCAAGGCATTAAATCCATTTTGTAGGCTACTAATTTTATAACTGAGCCTTCTAGCAGTAAACATAACTCCATGACTAACTATCCTCAACCCGCTGCAACAAACTTACTCGCCACAACAATTCCAAATGTATCGTGCAAGTTTCCGGTAGCAGAATATTGCCGACGGACTGCATGGCGCAAA
>JAVFBY010038794.1:0-13066 GCA_034781015.1 Tonicella lineata
TGGGCCTTAAAACGGCGCTTTACGGACTACTCACAATATCGGGAAACGTTGTATAAGGTATTTTTAAGCCCCACTTAGTTCAATTTGAGGGTGTTGACATTGTTTACACATTAAACACGAATACAGGTTAGTGTGGCTTTAAGGTTTTCTTTTCTCAAAAATGTTCAGAAATGATGCTCAGCCTTGGTTTGATAGAACATCTAAAAATGAAAGTAGGTTTTTATGTCAATCGTAATGATTAGGATGCATATTTTTTATTACTTAATAATAATATTTACCTAATATAATACCCATGGCAGTGTCTGGGTAGAGTCCAAGGACAAACTGACAAATGTGGTCAGTCATGGCTTTGTTAATCACTGAATCATACCTGTAATTAAAAATTAAGCTTATCATTTCATGGATAATATCCCATGGATTATAACATTTTAGTTCATCAGCCCTTGTATCATTGATTTAATTGGTAAAAAGATTGAGGCATGAATGACAAAGGGACATACCTTCAGACAAAAAAAAACTTAGGTAAACAAGCTGTCACGGGTGTAGTTTGTATTATCGCTTTGAAGTTCTGATTGCTTATTAATATTAAGGTATTGAGTTGCATATACTACACTGCCCTTAATTGATGTAAAAGTTACACTCAACAATTTTTCAAACGTGTGATTGCAGACATAATTAGTAAGGTAAACTGGTGGCAGCCCAGAACAAGAGGGAACCGAGAAACGTCCACGTCCACCAATTTAGGCAATTAATGGCAGACTTAATAAAAATAGAGGATAAACTCAGCAGTGGCCAGTTTTTAACCCTTTATTGTATTGGTAAGAGGTTTCAGTAGTCTCAAAGCATAGGACCATTACCGTAGACCCCATGGATACTTGGATAGATCCACCCATTGTATTCAAGTGCAAAGGGACATAATTTTGTGATAGCTATGATAAAGACTATCTGATTAAATCAATCTTAGTAACATACAGATCTAAATTTCGACTGTGTCACAAATGTTGAACGTATATCCCATATCAGGCAGCTGCCACAAGACATACGTGTCTCAAATGAAATACAATCACACTAGGCATTTACATGTATTTGCAGGACATTACTGGTTAAAATCGAGATTGTCCTGTAAAATTTATCAAATTTAACACTGTGTTAAATTAATGGGCTGTAGGACAAACTTTCATAAATGTCCGGCAAAATATTTTAAACATTTCAACCCCTGAGTAAATCAAAGGCGAGTGTTTCGTCACTCTCCCAAGATCAAATTCAGGCGAGCACATGTGCGAGTGAGCCCATTAATTTACATCAAAGCAAAAGGTATCCTACATACATCTGGAGGAATACAGGTCGAATCGTCCAACAACCAAATCGTCTAAGGTGTATAAGCCAAATCGTCTAATATTTCAAGTCAAATCGTCTAATACTTCAGGTCAAATCGTCTAAAGCTCTAGTCAAATCGTCTAACGTATTCATGTAGCTATAACCCGTGATAGTTTGAGTTCCGTACTGATTGGGACTGCTTAGACTTGTTACTTGTCTACTTTGGCATGACACGGACACAAGGTTCACTTGCATGCTAAAGTAAACAAGTTTTTATAGTTGTCTGTGGACTGCTAGGCCTATATCTAACGCACAAGTATCAAACACATTTAATGAGTGTCAGGTGTGAACGACCCCCCTTTCGTGCGGAGCAAAGAAATACGAATAACGAAAAGACGTAAAGGAACAAAACAACGTTGGCTGTACAGGAAGATAACTAAAAGATAATAAAAAAAACTATAAATCTGGACGTCTGCCATATGTAACAGGGCTAGCCTAACAGAATAACCTGTATAGAGATAGTACAGATATATATAATCAAGAATTAACATACTTCAAAGGATAAGTTTGTTGGATTCTTAGGTCTCAAGTTTTCTCTGACCCGGTTAAGCGCCCTAGATGATGTTAGCCGGCGCTGGGAGGGCATTCTTACAGCAGTAATTCGCCGATTGACGAACACGCAATTTGTTAAAAAAATGAACGTATATCTCTTCATTAAATCAAGCCTCTTTGTGACCATGTCGGTTATATATAGGCTACAGGTTTTAATCAAATTTATGTGAAATTGACATATACATGTAAGAGTAAGGGGAGTTAACTGTTAAATCCTTAATCGACATATAAGAGTTAGGGGAGTTAACTGGTGACAAAAGTGCAACGATATATTTCTACTGAAGATTTCCGATAATTACTGCTACATCATGTAGGCCCTACGTTAGTAGGCCAAGATGGTATCACTTTGTGTATGCCTTTTTGTTGAATTTACCGTATTGAGGTCAGTAATCATAACATATAGATGCGCTTTACATGTTAGACGATTTGAGTGGAACTTGACGATTTGACTTAGTGTTAGACGATTCGTTCTAAAGTGTTAGACGATTTGACTTAGACGATCTGGTTGTTAGACGAATCGACCTGTTACCATCTGGAGGGTGGCCAGTCACTCGCCATTTCCGGATTTCAGGCGAGCATTGGCAAGAGGCGAGTGATATCTCTCGCCTCTCGTGGGGAGGCCTGCTAGAACTGAATGGGAGCTTATTTATATATGCTGTTATCGGACATATCAGACGTATCACTGTCAGAGAATGTGACTTGCCACATGTACAGAACCAAATAGCCTACATGTACCTATAATGATTTTTACATAGAATTATTGAAAAGACACAGGACAGAATTACCTCAGAACAAGTCCAGGCTGTGGTCCAATGAAAGTCCACTGGTTAACATCACTGCCATTTTGGTAACCATCATGGACAGCAGTCTGCAGAAAAGAAACCAAAGTTTGTAAAATCGTGACAGTCTATTTAGGCTGTAATCCCGATTGCTTCACTCGTGTCACAGAGGCCCCAGGCCAAAACGAGCGAACAAAACTAGCTTTTATATTCCTTAATGGTATTTGTTAGAAGTCAAAGCCATCTAAAGAATAGAAATGGTAGGTGGACATTTTAGACAATATGTCATGTACATGAACATGTATGTAATTCAGCATGATCCTCTATCCAACAAAAAATGATTTATTTAGTTTACGTGCAAATATGTAAGGAAAATAGGTAAAAAACATGTCACTGAAAAGTCAGATATATATATATCTGTAAAGTTGGGCGTCGATGACATCACAGAGGCAAACTTTGACACGAAAACCCCAACATACAACTTGCTTTTATATATGGCTCTAACTTCTTACCAAGATAAAGATCATTACAAATGTTAAGAAAACATTTTTAGTAATTTATAGGATCAACTAATACTTGGAAAGGTCTGTCATTTTAAGCATAGGGCCTACTTTATTTTTTCTTATAATTTAGTAAAATAATAATATTGAATTATGAAGGCTTTTTTTGTGATGTAGGACCACTTTAGTTGGTCCCATTTAAACATTAATCAGCTAAGCAAATATTTCATCAATTTCTTTGTCTGTTAATATACTCCCGAAACGTTTGACAGTCAACATATTTTTTTGACAGACAGAGAGTAGAACTTATGATGTGCAAGCAGACGTAACTTTTTTATCGCGTGCGTTTATTCCATATATTTATTGTAAACTAATATACTGAAGCAATATTACTGTAAAACCAATTTGGTGATTTGGTTGCTGATCTAACTTCTTAGTTTAATAGTTTAACAAGATTTTCATCAGTAACTTTAATTTTCGTAAATTGTTAACTTGATTGCAATATGAGGTGCCTAGTTTCCATCACTTGATGATGTATCTAAGTTCATTCTTATCACAATTTAGGTTAGTTATAACTGTTTCAACGACTTGCCTGACTGTAAAAACGTTCCTAAAGAAGTATATAATGTCAGATTGTCTTATGGAGTAAGGTAGGAAGCATGTTTTATGTTAACATGTGCTTGACAACTGTCAACTGACGATGAATACAGGTCAAAACGTCCCCTAGCCAAAACGTCCCCTAGTGCTTTTTAGTGTAATACAATGTAACATGCGCAGTGGCAATTAACCTTACCCAGTATGTTGTAGTTTCTTATTTGATAATCGGATTTAGTTGTTGATTAACTAATTTAGTAGGTAGCTTTGTGTAAACAGAAATAAAGCATATAAGTATATAGAAACTTGAGTGGATTTGAGTGGATTTTCTCTTTATTATCAAAATATGTCATAGCACTATACAACTTCGTTTCATAGATTTACGTTTTTTAAAAAAACAGACGGTAGAGACCTATCAGTGAATTTGAAATTGTTTAATGTCTCATTTACAGTCAAACGTGATATTATTTTGATGACCAAATGCGTTTTTGACTGTATTTGCCACAATGTATATAGGGGACGTTTTGGCTAGGGGACGTTTTGGTTGGGGACGTTTTGGCTAGGGGACGTTCTGACCTGATACCCTGACGATCTCTCGTAGGTACAGAAACTTTGAGATTTGTTTACGTCACATACTCACATTAAATGTTATATTTTGGACTTTCCACACGTTGTATGTTCACAAATTTATATTATATTGATAGCTTATGTTAAATCATCATTGTTATAAAAGTCGTTGTGATAAGTTTCTCATTCTGCACAGATTTTATTGAAAGACGCTGGAACTATAGGCCCTATTTTATGGTGTGATGTGGCGTTGTATGTATAAATGAGCCTCTGACCGGCATTGTGAAAGCGGCAGTGATGCCTAAAAAAAAATACCTTTGTTTCCGCTTGCAGCCCAAAAAAGATTAAGGTAGGAAAAAGTTTTTATTTTTTTTAAATATTTTTTTATTGAGCGTATCAGAAAAATATATTGATATAAAGTTGAATCTAAAAAGTTTGTTTGATTGGTGTTTAATGTGATACTCAATGAAGCTTTATAAGTTTGCTTTATCAGGGGGATATGCCAATTTTGTTCCAAATCGTCTATCTCCGGTAACCTCCGTCCCCGACGACTACGACTTTTGTGTATTGAATGGCCATTTTGAAGGCCATTTGCGCCATATTTGGCGCTGCAGACAGAATGTCAATCTCATGTAGATAAACGTCTCCAATATGACATCAAGTGTATACCAAACCAAAAAAAAATTTAATTTTGATAACGTAACAGCAAAGAAATTGAGGAATTAAAATAGAACTATTTTGGTCGAGCGGACTAACAATGAATTTGAAATCAGTACAGCTATAAGCTGGGGATTTCCACTTTTAAGGGTCAAGGGTCAGTGAGTTTCAACATTTCCCTTCAGCATGTAGGCCTACAAGATCAGTCGATCTTGTAGATACAATTGGTTTTATAGTTATAGGTAATAAAGTGTAAAGTTTAAAATGTTCACGCAACAGCGTAGCTGAAATACCGCTGAATGTGGCGTAAAACACCAATCAACTAATCAACCATGCAAATTAAGAGCCCCGAACAGTGAGCCCTGGTGTATGACATCACACGAGCAGGTAATTGATAGGTCGGGTTAAATCATGTCGAGCAAGAACGTCAACAAAAAGAGCCGCGCTCTCATGACGGTGAAATCGGAGATGGAGGTGGTGTAGCCAGGGTTACGCAGTGGTCGTGGCGTGTACGTAACGATGCGAAGGCTTTGTGAAACAGCCAGTGCTCACACCACACCTGATTGTGCGCCCGCAGTGAGCGTTCTGGCGCCTGCACATGGCATTCTGACGCTTGCAAACGATATTCTGGTGCCCACAACGAGCAACCCCTGTGGCATCCATTGAATAATATTATACAAAATTACACAAACAAGCACCATTCGGAGCCATGTGCCATAAGCCATAAGGTATTCACCTTTATTGCAAATCTGGCTTCCTCCCAACATACTCAACAGGCGCGGATCCAAGGGTGGGCGCACCCGGCGCGCGCCCCCCCTATTTTCGTCAGGATTTTTTTTTTGTTTAGTCAGAAAAAGCATGTTCTCGTCTTTGTGTATTGTTACATATGGATATCTATTTGTAAATAGTTATAGTGCAAGACCTGATTGACGTGACCACTCAGTGCAAACCCGAAGCAGCCTATACGCATTTGATTAAAACCTTCCCGGCCTATAACCTGCTTGGTCACAAAGCCCCATTTTATATAGTGATGTATAATTATAGGCCTATAATTGATGCCGTCGCGTCATGCGAATTATAAAGCCTAGCTTATGTCGCAGTTACGTCGTGTGTGAACTAGTTGTCAACTGGCAACTAGTCAGTCGTATAGCTTTGAATGTGACATAAGCGGTCCTGCGTCTTGGCTGCGTCGATCGGCAACTGGTCGCCGTCGTGCGGCAACTAGTCGGCGCTCAGTTCCAGATAGTTCCTAGCAATCGCAAGCGACATAAGCGCCCCTACGACTGTCCTCAACTGGTTACGTATTGTCTCTGACGTGCGCTGTAGTTTGTGACAAAAACTATCAGTTGCCTTTAGTTCTATATCGCAGCGCAGTGCAACATAAGCAGGACTTTAGAATACTCACAACCTATACAAGACGATGTCAAACAAAAATAGAGCAATGCAAATTTTTTAAAATCTTTACTATAAAATGTAATTGTGCTTAGATTGACATTCTATTTTATTACTTTTTGACACATTTATAAAACAATACATATATGTATCCCTATATGAAATATTTTTTTCCGTAACGGTTTTTGGTATACCGTAATATGAAAAACGATAAACAACTGAATCTAAATTGCTTTATACTTTTAAAACATTAAGTATAAGCCTACTACCAGTCATGCCAGTACGTAAAACACCCAACCAAACACACAATATCGATTCTCCGCGCTTTCTCAAAACTGGATCCTAGAATTGGGGGATTTGGGGGATAGCCTATACATGTAGTTTAGCCTTATTACGCCACAAATGCAGACAATTCATATGGAATAATTTTTATTCTTGCCCTATCGAGATGGGAACTTTAAATTTGTGTCAGATGGCTGAAAAAAAATAACCTTTTTCTTACTTTGGGAAAACATAAATCACACAAATAAGGGCAATTATTATTGTGGTTATGAATCCAAATTTCATTGCCCAAAACATAATAGCCGAAATCGCTTCTCCGAGCTTCCCGACTTTCTAAAACTTCCGCGCCCTACGCCCATACACTGTGCTTCTTATGGTTAGGGGGGCTTTAATGTTCCTCTAGTACTGTCAGAGTTTTTGTGCTCAAAAGATAATGCCCCTACCCATAGAGTGCATTTATGATAGGTTCATTTGATTGGGGTTTGACACCGCGCTGTTGGTAATATCACATATATGATGGCATTCCAGTTCAATGGGTGGAGGAAACCACCCTTGACGATATTTTTTTCCAAAATTTAGCCCAAAAAAAATAAATCGTGGCAATGGTAAAAAAAAATTCTGGTTGGTCATTGTTAGAGGTTATTAACTTTTATTACACTTAATTTGAAAGATATCTATATAGGCGATTAAAAAGTAAATTTGACCTGTTTAAAAATATTTTTTTCCTGCAGTTTATAACAGAAGTTTAATTATCTTTTATGAGTTTCAGGACTACTGAAAACATTACACTAAAATGTTGATGATGTTTTGTTTTGTTTTTTTGTTGATAAGTGTTTAACATCCTTCTCAGGGGTATTTCACCTTTATGATGACGTGCCAGCCCAATAGGTGGAAGAAACCACCCTTGACGTCACATTAAAGACAAGGACAGAAAAAAATAAAATAGAATGACAAAAAAACTTCTATAAGATCCTGATGCCACTAGCGCATCAGGAAGCTCCCACAACCACTCACTGCTGATATTGAACAGACTTTCTTACCTTGTACCACAGGGCACATTTTTTACTTCATCTGTTTGAAGGGTTGTCTAAAACATATTTTAAAATCAAATAACTAAAAACAGAAAAACATTTAACAGTAGTATACAGAATTTAACTTCCACAAGATTTATTTCTTCGTTTACCTGAAATTTGACATCATACTAAATATATGTACCTCTCAAGGAAGATATTGGACTAATTTTCTCTAAGGGAACATTTTTAACTCTGTATTATAGAATGTAACTATTTAATCATTTAAATTTGATTAAGACATGTACATACGATTGAACGATTCGAGTAGATTCGACCATAAAAATACAATTCAACCATAAAAAGGGCTAGAGTTAACCATAAAAACCATAAAAAGGGATAGAGTTAACCATAAAAAAAACATAAAAGAGCTAGAGTTAACCCCCACTCACCTGGACACTTCGAAATGAAGTTAAGAAAGGAAACATGACATGGTATCCTGGAGAACTGGTAGTTGACAACAATGCTCCTCCCTGTCCAAAAGCATAGTCATAGAGGTATGGTTTAAAGTACGGTAACATTTTTTTTGTTTTATTGAAGTATCCAGCTTTCATCACAAGTCACTTAGTGTACAAGTACATGTAAATAACAAAGCAAGAAAAATGGAGAAAAAAAAAATGTTTTGATACAAAAAGTTTGATTGATTAGCCAGAAGTCGAAATATTAATGTGAAAAGACATTGATTGATTGATTGGGGTTTAACGCCGTACTCAAGGGTATTTCACCTACATGTATATGACGCATGCAATCCCAATGGTGAAGGAACCCACCCTTGACATCGATCACTGGCAACACAAAAGATGAGAAAGGACAAGGACAGGGAAAAGAAAACTTTGCTTCTTTAGCTCATACAGAACTGGGACATCATGGAGCTCTCACCCACCCACCTGAGTGTATGCCAGAGTAAATAAACGCAACACATCAGAAATGTGAAACACTATATGAATGCTCTGTAGGGCTGTAACGATGCATCGAAATATCGACTTATCGCAATAGTTAAGGCTCCAATAGTAAACTATCGATAGTCATACGAAACATCGATAACTATCGCCGATTGTTTTGTCAACTATCGATAGTTTCGATAGTTATTAACCTTTTCAGTAAATCCAAAAACATTCCCCATTCTTTATATAGTTTGTTATTTTTTTCTTTCTTTTTTTTTGGTTTTGCCATTCAAAATTGCAAGATTATTGTACTGTTTTGAGTGAATGGACAATCAAACATTAACAGTTGGCTGAAATACAGAATATAAATATACAGCTGTTCAATATTAAATCAGCCCTATTTTATGAGTCATGTAGACTCATTTTCATTTGAAAAAGCGTTATTAATATTAAGTAGCATGTACAACAGAAAATGTTCATTTTTGAGAATGTATAAAACTATCGCAATAATATCGCGATAGTAACCCAACTATCGCAATAGTATCGCGATAGCTGCTTTGGACTATCCCAATACTATCGCGATAGTAATATTCATGTCGATAGTCACCCCTAAATAGAACAGTTATAAATTCCAGAATATTAAAGAAAAGTCTCCGTGATTGTCTGGGCTGTGACGTCTCAAGACTGACTGGCAAATCACAACGAGTTATGCTAACGCGGGCTTTTATCAATCCCAGGGAAAGATTGAACTCAAACTACCAAACATGTATTAATTGAGTTAAATATACCACAGACACTAATACTAACAAAGGCAGGAGTCTCATGTCTAGTCCACTGTTGCCGGTAACCATAACTCGATAAAGGTGGAATTAAAATACCTGACTTTATATTAGATGATAATAGATAAATTCAAACACAGGCTACAACAAATTTTGTTTTAAACATACTTCCTTATAGGAATGAATATTTTGAGCCATCCAGGTAAACAAATAAACTTTTTACTAACAGTGTGTAAAACTGACCTTCTGGATAAAAAATATATAGTAACGAACTGACGTTGCGGCAACTACCAGTTACCTTCAGCAGAGTAATAACGAATATGCCAGTAGGCTAGCTATATATACATGTATACACTATATTGGTATATAAAACCACAGCCCAATCACCAGCCCTCTCACACTACGGTATAGGGACACCTGCAGTTCATAACACAAAAGGTCCGTTACATAACGTAACTGGTCTATAGCGACAAAAATAACAATTAACTATAGCTAGATTGCCTGGTCCACAGCGGACATTCGTTTAACGACAAAGACGTAATGATATTGGACCAAGAAAACAAATGGTTTGAACGAGGCGTGAAGGAGGCGATTCATGCTAAAATCGAACAGCCGTCCTTGAACAGAAATGGTGGTCTCCGTTTTCGATGGTCGGACTTATGGGGAAAATCATTACAAAAATTAAAAAAGGTTGGTTTAAATAAAAGTCATTAAGGTAGGCACAGAATAAATCTCGTAGGGTTATTTAATGATTTAAACATGACATGTCTGTTAAACCCAGATAAGAATAGAAGCAAGGTTGTGGTGCGCATAGCCCCGTAAGGTAACATGCGCCAACAAAATCCACCAACCAACCAATGATTTAAACATGTCTTTGGTATGAAGCTATTAATTACGTACCTTATATTTGGAAACCCACGATTTGGTGGGATTGGGTTACTTTTACTTTTCGATAGTATGCTTATATCACATATATTCGTTCTTGTATATAAATGCGTCTGTTCGCCTCTGCATCTTTTAGAGATCTGCTTGATTTTGCCATTTCCAATTTGCTTATGTAATGTAATCAGACATGACAGATATGTTGACCAAAGCCGAGTAAATAGGCTTTCGTGTCAAGATAAACAGCTTGGGATTAAATTTAGAATGAACCCAAAATAATATCAACCCATAACTTGCTGCAAAAACCAGCGGGGTTAGATAAGACAATGACAAAATACACATAAGCCACGCTAATCGGCTTGTCATGGTAATTTCATTCTGTGTCTGATTAAAAGTGTTGTCAAGTTGAGCATGGCACAGCATATTTTGTGTTGAATAAGGCTTGCTGAGCAAGGCAATGTCTAGTCTAACCCTGCGGGTGTTAACAGTAGGAAACGAGATAATACCATCGGGGGTTGGTGTTCATTCCGTCCGTAATTCCAAGCTGTCAAGGTTGACTTGATCGCATATTCACTCTGCTTTGGTCACCATGTTTGTTATCTAACACATTTATACAAAAGTCATAATTAAGATGACCAGTGGACCAACTTCTGTTATATACTACCAAAGATCATAATAACCCCATTCCATGAAAACTTGGGTTTTTAAATATAAGACAGGTAGTTAATCGTTTTACATCAAATACACTTTAGATTTGTAAATTAGCACCGTGTTTAATTGGTACCCAGCTAGATCCTCAAAAAATGTTGCATACCACGGAAGTCAAATAATGCTACATTTCCACTTTATGAATGACACAGGTAACGGTGAATAGAAGAATTAACAAAAATACAAATCAAGATGCTCTTAAATAAACTAATTTCCTCCTTCTTCTCCTATCCCGGCTTTCTTTTATAAATATATTTTGTGGAAAGATAAAAGGGAGAATGTTGGCCTGGCGTAAAGGCACTGGTTATCTGCCCTTGGTGTTATGCCATGTAAATCCTGCTGCATTATATGGGCGATAGGCAAATATTTTGTTGCAATCTTTCAAAGCGGTTTTACTTTCTACGTCTAAAGTATATTTTATAACACACTTAAAACATGGAAGTATTAAGATTATTACTTCTATACTTAAAATAAGTTAATACAACATAATCAAGAATTTATGAAATTATACGTCATTATTGACTTTAAGGGTAATCTAACCCTTAGTCAAGTTAGTTTAGTTTATTCACCATATTAACAATTCATATCAATTTATAAAAAGTAGTGCATTACATAAAAATACAAATTAATGAAATAAATAGGCATATTTTGATATAGGGCCTATAATATAATTACATATAAACACGGTGCGACAAGTCGATACTTTTATGATTAAATGATTATCTTTCGTGTCACCCTTTTACTTCTACCCTGTCATAAATTTCTCAAGATATTCGCATATGTATATAAATGTATTTGCATCAAAATGTCAATGGGTGTTTGCCTTATTATTGTTTGTTTGAAATAACTCGTTAGCGTTTAACAAAAAATATAAGCAATGCGTCTTATTATTAAAATTTCCAATTCTTGTCATTAATTTGTCACCCTCTACCACTATAGATTGAAATTAGAACAAATGCAATTTTAAAAAAATACGTTGATTTATCCGTTCATCGCTACCACCCTGATTCGCCTTTGGGCATATAGCATTTTATTTCATCGATCTCTATATTGAAGATTTGATTATGTACTTCAATAACCATCGCCAATTTTCCATGTAACTATTAAGATCTTTTACCACTACATACATTTTATGAATGAAAATAAATCAATAACCTAATAAGATCAGGAGTTTTGTTGTTAATTAGAATGGTTTGGTTGGCTGTCTAGCTTTTGTTTCTCCTATGACGACGTGCCAGAAAAGAGCGATAGTACCAGTCAGCTGCCTGGCACTCCTTAGTTGTGGGAACACCAATATCTCAGATTTTTTCTGCCAACCGCCGTCGGGACGGTTTGAAGAAATACAAAATTCAATCATTTAGAGTAGACTTTCTTTACGTATTTCGCGTAATTTCACGTTTTGACAACGTTACAATTACGTTGTTAAAAAATTACCTATCCACACCTATGTCACAACGTATTTCAGTGTATGTTGTTATAACGTCAATCTTCAACGTCTCGTATCGCGCTTTGACAATGTTGTAATAATGTTGTTCAAAACATTACCTATCGACAACTATGTCACAACGTTGTATAGTTTGTTTTTTAAAAACGTCAAACTACAACGTTTCTTTACACGTTTTGCCAACATTATAATTACGTTGTTCAAACATTACCTATCTACGACTATGTCTCAACGTAGTTCAGTTTATATGGTTACAAAGTTAATCTACAACGTCTAATTTCGCGTTTTGACAACGTTGTAATAATGTCTTTCAAAACCTTTTTATCCACAACTATGTCACAACGTAGATCAGTGTATGTTGTTACAACGGTAAACTGCAACGTCTCATTTTACGTTGTGACAACGTGGTAATTACTTTGTTCAATACATTCCCTATCCACAGCTATGTCAGAACGTATTTCAGTGTATGTTGCTACAATGTCAAACTACAACGTCTCGTTTAACGTTTTGACAACGTTATACTTACGTTACATCAAATTATACCAATCAACAACCAAATTCCAACGAAGGTATATGCTATAGTATTGTTGTAATGTGGT
>JAVFBY010038905.1:0-20627 GCA_034781015.1 Tonicella lineata
TAGACATTAGTAACAAAAAGAGCAACGAGTATTAGTTTATACAATTATTAAATACTTTAAGATCATCTTTTAAAATTTGATGTTGACATTTTTAAAACTTTTTATGCTGCATGAGACCTCATTTCAAATAATATTTAAATATTTCTAGATGTGCACTCTTATGTCCGTAAGTTTTCTCAAACTGTTTAAAGTAAAGAGAAAGGAAGTTTACACATGGATGCTCCTTGATTCAATATTATAGTTTATTTGTATATATGCCTGATGAAAATTGGTCATAGAAACCAAGCGCTTTATCCTGAGGAAGTTGATTTTGAGTGCTCCTTTCTGCCATAACTTCTCAACTCAAACCATAGGCCCACAGATGAAATGACTTCATTATTGGTCAGTGAATTCAAAGGCTTTGGACTAGATTATCTACACTTTGTTGAGCGAGATAACACTAAAGACTTTGATAACGCCCTCTGCATATGAAATATGCCAAAATAATACAAATGTTTTACCCTTGGCTTGCAAAGATGCTATTTTGCTTTTATAGATTATCAGGTATTTTGGTGAAATTCTCCAACATTTTACATGTTATTGTTGCAATGTCTGTATTTGTGGCAACTTGATAATCAAGGTATTTCGTTTTTAAGATGAAAATCAGTCTTCCTGTGGTATGAGTTTGACCTCTTCATTTCAATGCCCTTTGCTTTCCCAACGACCCATTTTACAATCACTATATGCTCTCTAAAATAACTCAAAGAAATTTTTAGAATTTTGTAAAAGTGGCATTTGTCACGTTTTGGAAACTCTTCAAATGATCCTAAGGATCTATGCCACCCTTTGAGGGCATATGTTGCAATTATAAGGACTCTTCTTTACAATGGTTTGTAAAATAAACAAAAATATTGAATCAACGTGCATCCATTATGTGGAACACGGAGAAAAACAAGGAAAAACACAGAGTGCTTTCAGCACTTTTAAAAAAATTAAAGCTCTCATGTTTTTTCAGATACTACATAAAGTTGGCCGCTAATTGAACCCATCTTGATTTCATTTATTCCCTCTATTTAATTCAAACTCACTTTGATTTTATTTTATTAGATCTGTGTGTATAGACAGGGCGGAGGAAATAATTCACGGCCAGTACTCTGAGTTCAGCCCAGTTTATTGGACTGTAAGTCTGATTATCTCCCTTTAGTTCTATTCACCGGTATTATATAAATTATTCCACAGGTTAACATTACTCTGATTATCTCCTTTTAGTTCTAATCACCAGTATTATATATATTATACCACAGGTTGGATAGGGCATGATATTGGACTGTAAGTCTGATTATCTCCCTTTAGTTCTATTCACCAGTATTATATAAATTATACCACTCGTTAACATTGGATAGGGCATGATATTTCATCGAGTGTCCAACGTAAATCTGTGGTATAGTGAATTGTTCATAATGAAGAGTTTTATAATCAATATTGTAACAGTTTTGTCAGAAGAAATATGGATTACATCTATTTTTGACAGCCGTGTACGCTGTCACAAAGAAATTGACGTCACACAATAATAGAAAATCATCCAACAGCTCGCCCAAGAGTGCAGATGACCAAAATTTGACTTGACATCATTTACATACTACATCATGGTCTTCTTTACTTGTGACTTTGGGTTGTTCAGCGCGTCTTTTGATTTTCTTTTTGACGTTACTGGCGTATGCGCAATGCTTTTTACGTTACCATGGAGGCCAAGTCCATATTTGGGCTGAGGTTATAGTACAAACAACCATCGAATACCGTTGAATATTTAGTGGCTCTTTGCCAATCAGATGACTAGAACTATCTCTGAATTGTGGTTAAAAGTTCTATCCTGTTGGATTTGAAAAAAAAAATTGGGCTCCACTATGACCTCCAGCTATCCCAGCTCAGTAGGCCTGCCTTGTCTCAAAACTAGCAGCTTGTACATAGAGTTTGAGAGGACATAGAAAACACACTTCCATAAGTGGAAAGTTGACTCACAGAAAAATGTATTTATTCAACCATTTGATTTTTTAAAAACTGACCATTTGGTTCCTCTAAAAATCCCCCATTTGATTTTTTAAAGTCAGGGTCCTTTTTAAAGGCACCATGAAACCCTAGATCGAATTACTATTACTACTGAAATAATGTAATGACATCAATGTAATGAGAGAGATGTAATGACAGGAATGAAGCTTAATCTGTTGGTGAGAGCTCCATGATGAAGGGGAATCATGAAGTTAATTTCTTATGTTGCTCTGTTTTTCATCCTGCTCTAGTCATGTCCTACCTTTGATGTCAAGAGTGTCCTCATTGAGCTGGCACCTTCATACAGGTGAAATGACCCTGAACATTGTATCTAATAATGTTACCGTAAAACTGCTAACAATTGTATAAGCATACAAATTGTATTAAATCAAATGCCGTAAATCTTCTAAAAAGTTGTATTTTAAAAAATGAATGACTGTTTACTGTTTTTTTCTTTCCTTTATATCTCTGACCGTTAACAAGTTTTAAAAGTTTGAATAAACGCTTAAGGCTGAATGACGAGGCTACCCGGACCGAAGCTGTTTTACAGCTTTCATTGTTATAATTGTTATTATTAGATCTATACATGTGGTCCTGTTACATAGATATATGTTCGATCACCGGTGGGGGCATGTCATATTTTCTTTGCATTTATAAAAATATATACTATCACGCTTTGCTAACACTGTTAAAATGATAATTAACTATACGCTCTGCTACCACCTTACGTGTACCATAGCTTTTATAAATTACTACATATTAGTAAATGATTCTGCATATCTAGTTGCCAATGCATGCAGAATGTAAAGGAGTGTCAACATATTTGTGAAAATAAATTGCTTCCTTGCAGTCTATGTTTATTTTACTGTGCATAAACAAACGCGGAAATGTCCATTCCATTTCGCCTCTGCGAAGGGCAAACCAAATAATACATAGCCTCGCGAGATTCCAGACTATCTCGCGTTAACTGCCGTAAGCAGCAATAGCCTGATTAATTTACAGGTTAGAAAACAGAAAAAAGATGGCGACCAAATAAATGACCCGGAGAGCGGTAAACTGGTGCTATGAGTAATTATTTTTGGAAAATATTTTAAATATTAAATCGAACACAAAACATATCTTTTTAAAAACAAATACATGCATTTTTCATTTATTTGTGGAGTTTGAAACTTAAACTTTTGAAGTACACATTCAGCCCAAAAGCACGTGTAGTAAACAATGACTTGTGTTGTGCTCAAAAATGTATGTTTTAAACTCCAAAAATAAATGAAAAATTTATTTATTTGTTTTTAAAAAGATATGTTTTGTGTGCGATTTAATATTTTGAATTATTATTAAAAAAGAACACCGGTTTAGCGATCTCCGGGTCATTTGGTCGCCATATTTTCCCCCCGTTTTCTAACCTGTTAGCTGTTATTGTTGCTTACCACAGTTAACGCGAGATAGTCTGGAATCTCGCGAGGCTTAATAATACATAGTTCCGCCAACACGGGACTTTCGAGTTATGATGTTACGACATCAGAGTAATATCCCTTTGAGGACACTTAACGGCAAAGGAGGTCAAATTCGCTATATTCAACAAAGGCGGTATATGTTATTATAGGCCTACAGCTATGGACTTTTTATCAGGTGATTATGCTGTGATATGGACCCAAAGAAAAGATATTGTACGAGGCGTCAGCCGAGGTCAATATATCTTCTTAGGTCAATAATCAGCATAATCACCTGGTAAAAAGTCCATAAGTGTTGTTTTTATATAAGTCCACACTGCGAGGCATAACCCGTGGTCTGCAGCAAAATCGAATCCTGTGGGCACAAATGTCAAGGAGTTGAGGCATATGCCTTTGGTGTGTGTGCATATATAAACAAATACGAATCTTGTGGCTGTTATGTCCAGGTTTTAATATTAACCGAGCTACGCGCCACAACAAACCATGTAACCTTCAAGAATATAAGTTTGTCTAGTTCATTGCATTAACGGCGTTTGTTCCTTATTCAACAATTACTCTACCGGAGAAACATTACAGCATTTAGAAGCAGGAAGAAGTAACATGAAAAACAACTTTACTTGAAAATTGCTAGGTATACAGTAAAATTGGATTTTTATTTATTTCTACAATTTTCCTTTGTAATCTGTTTGGCTCAAGGTGGTAAAGTAAGGGGGTATACTTACCCACCAGAACACCGTTCAAAGCGTTCGTGCAGCCAAATGGAACAGAATGAGTTGACGATACTTCACAATGGGCACCCAATGCAACATTTTTAACTTCTGTGCAAATAAAAGAAATAAAACAATATTGATTTAACAGCTGTTTGTATTTTTATTGATCTACCTAAGACATTTATTTAAAGTCGATTTGGTTCATGCAAAGAATAACGCTATATTCATAGGCTAATATCATTGCGGGTCTGTCTATATTATAGACAGTATATATATCGCCAAAGAGAAGCTGTCACCACAAATAAGATATGTTTTCCTCATTGCATCAAATGAGGGGCTATACTTAGTGTTCTCAAGAAGCAGAAGCTGGAACCATTTTGTTAATTCCACCACAATTACTTTGTAGGCTGTGGAAGTTTAGAAGTAACTAAGCATAAGGGTGCTGTTGGTATGATATGATATGGTTTTATTCACTTTAGATTAGGCCTACATATAGGAATGTTTATACATGTTATTTTGCTATGAGTTCTGACACGCGGTTTACATGAGCGTAATAACATTAAGTAGGACGTAAACCTCTCAATCAATTAACAATGGAACAAACAAACAAATTCAAATTCCGTAAAAGTGATATTAGCATATAATCTGCCCGCATATTATTTTGATGTCAAATCAGCGGAAAAGCATATATAATTTGCAGGAAACGTCCGACTGTATCTTTCGTCTTTGGCAAAACTGCTGTTAAATGTTTTGTGTGATTCTTAATTTTCCAATGAAAGTCACGTGCATATAGAAACTATATAATATGGTAGACTCTAAATGCCACGTTTCACTCAAAAACGAAATTGTGCAAATGTAAAGAGAAACGTTAGAATTTTTTAAACTTATTATTATTTATTCGTTGAATGTTGTTTATCCAGTAACAATGCTAAAAGCTGGTAGCTGACATTAAGGGTTGATTGTACGCCTAGGCACATATCAAAATACAGTATGACATATTTAAATATTATTTATAAATGAAGAGGAAGAAACAGGGACACGGCTCCAACGGGGTTCGAACCCGGGAGATTTGGCTAACATGGCCGACAGTAGTAAATATAGGGCATCACAGGGTGCATGCGTTATTATATAATAGCCCCGCACTCGCCATGTTATAGAGATAGTGCCTCTCCATAACGTTATTATGTATTAGCGCCTAAGTCACCATGTAACAGGGAGAGCGCCTCATTCGCCACGCTTTTATGTATTAGCCCCTCACTCATGTTGTAGAGATGGCACCTCACTCACCATGTTATAGAGATAGCGCCCACTCACTATGTTATAGATATAGAGCCCCTCTCACCATGCTATAGAGATAGCGCCTACTCACCTTGTTATACAGATAGCGAAAGAGCGCGATATTTGACGAGATCTCTATTTGTTTCTGCCTATAAGTTCATCAGAACGTTATGATGTAGTGAGGAGTCGTAGGGAGCTCCCTAGGTAGTGTGTTATGACGTCACACTAATCTCGCGAAATCTCTAAGAGATATCTTTATTTTTTTTTGCCCATACGTCCATCATAGAGTTATAATGCAGTGGGAGCCGTAGGATACACCTAGGCAGTGTATAATGACGTCTCGCTAATCTCGCAAAATCTAGAGATATGACGAAGTCTTACTGTCTATAAGTCTTTCAGAGCGTTGTTATGTCGTGGGGAGACGTGCAAAGGTATGAGCTGTTCAGCGCATGAGCTGATTTGACATGGTGTGATATGCGCACGCCAAATCTCACAGCCTACGAGACTGTCTACAACTATCAGGCCTTTGTGCCTTAGTATGTACTGAGGTGTCACTGAATGGAACCTTGACAGTGTGACCTGGGGTGCGTAATCCGACAACCGCAGCGCCGGTTCTGATGCTCACAAAGCCCGTCCTACTCCCTTTATGTCGCCCTCAACTCCCGTTTTGACGCCCGTAAGGCCCGTTCCGACGCCCGGTATGACGCTACAATGCCCACAATGACGCAAGCAACGCCCGATATGACACCGCAACGCCTATTATGACGCCCGCAACGCCCGTTATGACGACCACAAACCCGTTATGAGGACCGCAACGCCCGTTATGATGCCCGCAACGCCAACTATGACGCCCGCTATGACGTCCACACGGCGGTGGCACACTCCGTGTGGCTGTGGAGCGCACCATCGCTCACGTCGTTGCGGGCGTTGGAACACACTGCAGGCGTAGGAACAGGTGTCATATCGCGCGTCATAACGGGCGTCATAGCGGGCGTCATAACGGGCGTTGCGGTCGTCATGACGGGCGGTGTGGACACCAAAAGGCATTGCGGTGTTATAACGGCAGTTACGGGCGTCATAATGGGCGTTCCAGGCGTCATATCGAGCAGTGCTGGCGTCATAACGGGCGTTGCGTGCGTCATAGCAAGCGTTGTGGGCGTCATGACTGGCGTTGCTGGCGTCATAACTGACGTTAGGGCCGTCATTGCGGGCGTCATAGCGGACGACGTTGCAGGCGTCATATCTGGCGTCGTAATATGCATTGCGCAGGCGCAAAAAGGACATTGCGGGCGTCATGACGGGCGTTCCATACGCCATAAAGGGCGGCGGAACGGGGGTTATGGGCGTTGCGGTGTCATAGCGGGCGTCGATGCGGGCGTCATAACTGGCGTCTTAATATGCGTTGCGCTGGCTTAAAAAAGAACGTTGCGGGCGTCATAACGAGCGAGACAGACACCATAAAGGGTGTCGGAACGGGGATAGCGGGTGTCAGAACGGGCGTCGCGGGCATCAGAATGGCCGTTGCGGGCGTCACAACGGACATTGCAGGCGTCATAACGGTTGTTGCTGGCGTCATAACGGGCGTTGCGGGCATTATAACGAGGCATTGCAAACGTTATAAAGAGCGTCAGAATTGGCGTAGCGGGCGTCATAACAGACGTTGCGGGCGTCAGAACGGGTGTTGCGGTTGTCGGATTAGGAACCCAGTAAACATTCAGTGACACCTCAGTGCATAATAAGGCACAACGGTCTTATACTTGTAGACAGTCTCGTAGGCTGCGAGATTTGGCGAGAGCAGATCACACCAGGTCTACTCAGCACATGAACAGGCCATACATTCCCACGTCTCCCCACGACATAACAAAACTCTGTGAGATTAACGTGGCGTCATTATACACTCCCACTACATTCTAACGCTATCATGGACATATAGGCTGACAAATAGAGATCTTGTGAAATATGGCGCTCTGCGAAATTTCCCAAAATTAGCGTGACGTCATTACACACTCCCCGACTTCTCATTTCGTCATAACGCTCTTATGGACTTATAGGCTGAAAAAAATCAAAATGTCGTCAAATCTCGCACGCTGGTGCTCTCTCTATAACATAGTGAGTGGGCGCTATCTGTATTACATGGTGAGTGAGGCGCTATCTCTTCAACATGGTGAGTGGGCGCTATTTATATACGATGGTGAGTGGTAGCTATCTCTATAACATGGTGGGTTGGCAGTATATAACATGGTGAGTGGGTGCTATCTCTATTATATCGTGAGTGGACGCCATCTCTATAACATTGTGACTGAGCGCTATCTCTATATCAAGGTGAGTGGGCGCTTTATAACATGGGGAGTGAGCAGTATCTCTTTAACATGGTGACTGGGCGCTATCTCTATAACATGGTGAGTGAGCCCTACAGCTATACCATGATATATGGGTGCTATCTCTATAACATAGTGAATGAGCGCTATCTCTATAATATGGGGAATAAGCGCTATCTCTATAACATGGTGAGTGAGTCATATCGCTATAACATGATATATGGGCGCTATCTCTATAACATCGTAAGTGGGCGTTAACTCTATAACATGGTAAGTGGGCGCTATCTCTATAACATGATATATAGGCGCTATCTCTATAACATGGTGAGGAAAATACATAAATAAATATGACGTCATGAATGTGCTTTGCTGACGCAGGACGTGCTGGAGTTGTGTTGTGTGATATGATGACGTTGCTGCGACACGCCATTTTGTAAAGCTTATACACACTATAACATGGTGAGTACGACGCTATCTCTTTGATGTTGTGGCGAGACCCTATTACCATAACATGGTGAGCGAGGTGCTATCTCTACAACATGGTGAGTGAGGCGCTAATAAATAATAACGCGCTGAGTGAGGGTTTTATCTCTATAACATGCTGAGTGAGGTGCTATCTCAACAACATAGTGATTAAGGGGCTATTACATAATAACGTTGTTTGAGCCGCTATCTCGACAACATTATGAGTGAGGCACTTATCCATAATAACGTCGTGGAGAGGCGCTATCTCTATAACAGGGTGAGTACGGAGCTAATAAATAATGACGCATGGACCCTGTGATGTCCGATATTATTGTCGACGCTCTACCGACTAAGTCACGGACATTCACGATAGAACAATAGCAATAGTGGGATATGATGACGTCACATTGGTCATCTGCTTCAGTAAGGCCCTAATAAATAATTGCGTGGTGAGTGAGGTGCTGTCTCTATTACATGGTGAGTGACGTGCCTTCTCAACAACATGGTGAGTTAGGGACTAACACATAATAACGTGGTGAGGGAGTCGCTAGCTCAACAACATAGTGAACGAGGCGCTAATACATAATAACGTCATGGAAAGGCGCTATCTCTATAACATGGTGAGTGTAGGTTAAAAAATGTTCACTTACCGCTATATTGAAAGCATGAAAACTGGTCGTAATCTGTCACGCTTGTTATAACACTTTCGCTGTCTTGCAAATAACAGTCCAGAGTTTGTGTGCGAAAGAGAACGTGTGCACATCCGGCTTGAGACCCACACAATTTAATACATTCTGTTCTGGATCTCGCTAACCTGGCCCTATAACTGACTAAAGTTGTATCCCCACTGCATAATGTTAAACTCGCTGGGAGGAAAGTAAATTCTCTTTGAATCACTTCTGCGTTAATAACCTGTCCATAACTTAGCCATCCATGAAAAGCACACGAAACAAAACAATTTAATGCCGATATTAAGACCTTTGAAAACATTCTTGGTTAAGTCTTCTATGGCTTCTATGCTGATGAATGTGCATCCGTACGAAACTGAATCAGTATATTATTTTTAAAAATCCTGGTTCAATTTAGCCTGGAATATATTATATGTTAAGGCAGGGCTAATACGTAAGACGATACAATGCAGTTCTTTTGCCCGTCAATAACTGGCACGTATACAAATGTCCTAAAATGCTAAATGCTAATGCGCTTTCGTAACCCGGCTGGTGATATTGAAACAAATGCTGGAGATTCTACGAGAATAGCTTCGTAAATTTGTTGACTGCGTGCGTGCATTCTCATTAATTTCTGTTATTCTTGTAACTTTTTATGGCGACTCTCTAATTGATCGCGGAAAAGTGGAGGATAAGAATTGGCTTTGAATAATTATTAATTGTGTTTCCTTTCCTTCCTTTTGTTATACCGGCACTTCATTTTATTTTACCTATAACATTCTAGTACACACCTAACTTTATTGACGTGAATTAAAGAAGATGCTTGACCCCACAACAGCTGTGGGCATAGAGATGAATAAGCCTAAATATTGACAAACGCTAATGGTGGCTAGAAGCGTGCTTGTTCATATGCGATTATATCGATTTTTTAAAAAGTTACTGACATTGGAAACGTTCTTTTTGAAGTGTTAGCTGTGTTGCACATGATTACAAGTCGCATAGCATGTGCTTTCAAGAGGTACAGAGAATCAATGAATCAATAGATACTTTACTGTATTTTTGTTCGATGATCGCTAATAGTTTTTGTCTTACAAGAGATGAGGTCTAGCTGAATTGTATGCAAATGCTTGCTTTTAAGTTGAAGATTCGCCGATCAATAGCAATTATAGGTCGAGATCAAGGTGATAGACAAAACAAGAGCAACAAAAGGAACAATATAGTTAAAGGTCCATATAAACATTTAGACCTACAGTCAAATCCTTTTACTCTATTATTAACCTGTCAATTATGGCCAAACCCTAAATCATAAGAATAAAGATAGCCTTTGCAAGTACATCATATGATTGTAACCAAAACACACACACAAAAAAGACAATTAAAAGAAACCATGCAAAAATTAACAAATTAAAACACCAGATCACATATTGTTTATGGTTGTTTTCTTCATTTCCAGCGGTTGGTTGGGCGGGAGCTTCCTGATGCCCTGGTAGCCTACTTTCGGAGTTAAGGGGCGTCATGAAGTAGGTTTTTTATGGTGTCGTTTTTATCCACTTTGGGTTGCCAATTTTAACTTAATAAAAGATTTGCTGACTTATTGTTTTAGTAGGCCGATAAATGCGATGCTTGGGGGTTTCAGAAAGCATTAAAAGGCTGGAAGTATAAATATACCACAGAGCAAGAAATTGGACAAACCGATACACCAGGTAAACGGGGTTGTGCAACGCTAGGACAAAGGCGTGTATAGTGTTGTACACTGCGCTAGTATATAATCAGAACATACAACTGCCCCTTCCATTCGCCGAGATGGTCAAGCGGGTGATAAAACAGGTGTGTCTCGACAACTGATTCGCCGTTCCAATGCGAACGGTCAATGAAAAGCACAGCCGCATCAATTGTTCTGCATTATTATTCAAGCTCTGTCTGCCAAGGGTTGACATGAAGAGTATCTAAGCATAAAATCACTGAATGATATGCGCAGAACTATCCCTAGTTCGAGATATTCTGACATTTCGAGTTTTCGTAATTTGGATAGGCCTATGCCTTGATCATATTTGTGGTAACTTTAATTAAGACACTTGTGGTTTTAATAAAATATAACACACTAAGACGACGAATAGCACATTTTGAACGAGTGCATAGACAACTGATCAACAAATAAAACATAATTCTTCAAGAAGTTCCAAGAGATGTCATTATGGGATGTTAATAAGTCGTGTTTTAACTCGACACAATTTTTGACAGCCGTCAGTGCACGTTGGTAACTAATGTAAACAATATACGCGCTATGGATATAACATTCGCGCGGTAAACCACACGTTTGTTTTCGCCTGCAACATCAACAGCACCATGGAAGATCACGCAGCAAAATTCGTTTTCCAGTATTTACCTGGAAAAGAATGCAGAATTTTGAAAGACAAAAGTACAGAAGAATGCCTAATGAAATGGTAAGAAAAAGAACAACCAAGATTGTACAAACTAAGATCTTTCTTTTGTGATACTCTGATGCTTCACACTTTGTGCATTTCCTCTGATGGCCATCATCAGATCATCCAGCACCCTGTATTCGTGGGACACATATCACAGACTGAGATTTACTTGTAACTAATTACTTGTTCAGCGTTTTTGTGTTTTTTTTAATAAGTAATTTTAGGGTGGCTTTAGGTCAGACCGCACAACGGAATTGATGTCAAAAGAAGAATGAAAAAAGGTCAAACTCAAAGCTTGATTCATGTTAGCCCAGTGAACTGGACCTGGTTATAGCCTATAGCAACCCGGGTTGCTGTAGGCTATACCACGGCCCAGTTCACTGGGCTAGATTCATGTAGGCCTAGGCAGTTGTGTGACAAGGTTGCATTTCTTTTCAATCGGTCATGTAACTTTGGCCTCACTACTTTATGTTTATTCATTCATTTGAATGTCAGAGTTGTTTACGGGATCCTAAAAAAGACAGCCATAGGCGTTGATTTCTATAACAAGGAAATAACTACATGTAGGTATTGCAAGAGTAAAGTTTTAAGGCTATGGACATGAAGTGGTTTGTTTGGATTTGTTCATGAACCGATCCCCCATGCATCATGCAATGTTGTCAATATTGGACATAGAACCAGTTACAAGAAAGGTCTTCCTTGCAATAATATTTATGTTCACATACTGGGCACTACTAGTTGAACTTGTATTCACTCATGTTATTGGGTTTTCCCGTTGAATTGTGTGAAGCGCATAATCAAGACTTAAATGTTTGGTATTACGTCACTGTGCTCAGCCTATATGTTAATAAATAGGTCACTGGATCTGTAACATTGAGATATAATAGGCATATAGTACAGCCACCAGAGTCATGACACATGGCAGTCATTGGCAGATCATTCATTTTCACAGACTGGTAATCATACAGACAGACTAGCAACATTTTGAGGTGACCAGTCTGATGAACTGGAAGAGATATTTCTAAAATTCCAACCTAATCACAGAATGTTGTCTTTCTAATTTTGTGGCATGATATCATGGGTCCTCACTGGTGTCACAGTTTGTCCTGACCAAGTTAACACTTGTTATACAATTTTAGTAATAATCTGATGTGATTTTATATTTCTGTCTCTCAGGTCTATGAAAGATAGAATTGGAGTGCAGACATTTAGTTTTGATCAACCATTCCAAGTCTACCAAAAAGATGACTTTATTCTGGTAATTGCATTTTTGTTTACCTATAGCATAAATAAGGCTGTTTTTTTTTCTGTAATTCAGCCAAATTTGGGAAGATATTTACTTCACCAAAAATTTCATACTTAGCTGGGCTACTTTAAGTAGTTGATAAAGTCTAAAGGATGAATGAAAAACAGATTGCCTGTGATAGTGTTTTTTCATTTGTTTGTTTATTTTAATTATTTAATGCTAATGTATTTTCCATCTTATTTTGGGCTGACATGCCATTATATATGAGAAATAACCTTAAGTACAGTTTGAAAGCCCTAGCAAACATGTCACCTTTTATATTGTAAGAAATTAGATTTGAGCTATTTCTACCCACTTTCATAAAAACTCAATTATGTCTACCCACTTACAGAACTTCATGCAAGACCCAACAGTACTAGCCAATCTTAAGCAGATATCATCAAGTGGAAAATGGACACCTGCTGGTAAGTTAGTTTGTGAACTTATGTTCAGAATTCCTGGGAGTCTCTCACTGGGAGTCTCTCAGCTGGCAACTTCTGACTCCTACATAAAAAAAACTCCAAAGTTTTCATAACATCACCTTGCATATAAATAAAATGTCCATTGTAATTTGGCTTGATTTTGACACATATTTTACGAGGAAAAAATCAATAATAGTTTCTTTATAAACAATAATTTGGGCTTGTGATAGTTTGGGTGCCCATATGTTTCCCAGAAACAAACTTACTCTATAAATTTCCCTGGGTAAAGTGGTTTTATCCTGTTTGTCTGTCTGTCTGTCAGCAAGATAATTAAAAAATGTCTGGTTCAATATCCCCAAAGCTTCAGCGACAATCCCAGTAAATTAATGTATTAACATCTTTTGTTGAAGGACTCGGCCTTTGTCTTCGGTCACTGTCATGAAATCATGTGTTATTTGATTAGGGTTTTACATCATACTCGGAGGTTTCCTTATCTTTAGAGTAGGAGGCTACCACTGAAAAGTAGACGGCTACTATCGGAACAAGTAACACACATTATGCTGCCACAAAATGTTCAGAGTAAAAAAATAGGCATGGCAACCTATGCCATTTGTTCCCTGAGTAGACTACTGCAGGTTCCCGGTAGCTGTCTACTAAGAAAACCCCTGATACTTATGATATGGGGTGTAATAATTCACTGTTTTTGCCATATGGTACATATTGGGATATATAAATATAATCACATTATGATAGTATTGTGATACAGTAGGATGATGGGATCAAATGACTTTAACTGGCAGCCGTTTTATGGGTTCATATGATAAAAAAAAAATCAGATAAATACACAGCTTTCAGTCTAGTAAACTGCTTTGTGATGCCCAACAGCAGACTGACTTTATTTTGACTGGGTTGAGGTGAATTGTGCTTACAATTTTAGTCAAAGTTATTTCTTAAGTTATTTCTCTTTTCTGACAGATAAATCAGGATAGTGACAGGATACGTGTGGCAATCCGATACACACATCCTGAGTCAGTTTATATGATAGCAGGGGGTCGAAATATTAATGTGATACGTAGGAGTCAATAGACAAAATCCTTTAAAATTTGTATCCATTAACAATGTTGTACATGTAGCATTGATCAGGTAAAGACATTTGGTGCCTAAAACCCCATTATTTCAACCTATGAATTCATAGTACATGTACATGTAAAGCGATATTGAAGTAAAAATTGACTTCCCTAAGCGCAAAGAGCACCAGCCCCTGTATTATTTGAATGTTTGTTTGGTTCGTGTTTAAAGCTATGCTGAGGAGTATTTCACCTATACGACTGCCTGCCAGCCCAATGAATGTAGGAAACCAGCCTTGACGTCACTGGCAACACAAAAGACGAGATTGATCAAAGACATAATACCACAAAAAAATCTACTTCCTGATGCCCTTAGCTCCGAGAGAACCAGGGCACCAGAAGCTCCCTAGCAACCTCTCGCTGTATTATTTGTTAATGAAGTGTTATTTTTCTACTCCATCTCAGGTACCGCAGCCAGTGATGTATCCATAGAGGAAGTCCCATGCTCTGTACTTTCAATGACATTCTTCGACAGGCTTTATGAAACAAATGTTGTGCGAGAGTCCGGTCAAATTCATAAATGTTTTGACGAATTTACAGATGATTTCCAGATTTCAGATGAACTAAGAAAGGTGAATATTTCTCTATTTTATAGGCCTGGGCTATTCACCAATTCATAAATTGGTCCGACTTCAGATGAACTACATGCTAGAAAGGGGAATGTTTCTATATTTTAAAAGCCTTATGTACCACAGATTGTTAACTTGACAGAATAAGACCAAGTTTGGAATTTATTCTGCAAACTACCATAAAGATTCATGTTGATGTTGCTTCTGTGCTGGGGTACCGACACAAGCCTTTTTGGACTTTATCCTCTCCAGACAGGAGCCCCTGCTGACTTGATTCCCTCCTGGAGGCGATCCCCTCCCAAATTTTATCCCCTCAGGACCCGAGACCCTCCCAGGCTCTATCCCTCTCAAACAAGAGTCACCCTTAGACTTTATGTGTCATCATTGTTTTTTGCAAATGGTAGTTTCCTACACCCAGTTGGCTAGCACACCATAATATGAAAGAAGCTTGAATAAGACATACAACCTTACCCAAATCAATCAAATAGGATTGTTTGATTGATTGTTGTTTGACTCTGTGCTCAAGGTTATTTCACATATATGATGGCAGTGTATTCCGCAGTAAACAACACAACCAGAGTTTTGTCAAAGGAGTCAACCAAATAACGTAGAAACAACCAAACAAGCCATGTTCTAATCTTCCTTTCAGATAACTTAGTTGAATTTTAGTTGGTAGCCTACATGTATATCTTAATTTTAATATGGTTTGTCTACAGATGCTGTTAATTGATGACTCGGATAACTACTGCCTCTATAGTGACACTGAGAGGGAGGAGTTTCTATTTCGTTTATTTTCACACCTGTGTCTAGGCGGGGAGGTGTGTCAATTTGAAGACAGCATAGAACCATATCTCACCATTACAAAAACACTTTACAAAGAACTTGTCAGGTAAAGGATTCTGTGTTTGCTAACTTGTTCATTGATGGATCTACAACATTCTTTTTGTGACACATTTAATATAATTGTCACCTTAGTTATACATTTGGGGGACGTTTTAGTCCTTTAAAGAGACCGTAAGCAAGATATTTTTGTGGAATAATTTACAAAATTACGCAGTTATACTTTTTTTCTCAAAAAGCAGAAATTAAGAGCTTTTGCATATATTTCACCAATAACTTTCTAGTCTACATGTAAGTAGACATTTAGAAGTAACTAAAAGTGTTAAATTTAAATATTCTTTTAGAAAAATTAAATGACAATATGCTAGCCGGACCAGACAGCATGTCAATTATCTGGGTCTATGCTTTTTTGTACGAATGCACACATGTGCCTCGTTAGGACAGAGGCCCCTTCATGATATTAAATGTTAAGCTGTTAAAAGCTGTGGACAATATCAAAGGATTTGAAAACAGATTTATAATTGCTCACTTCGCCCTCTTTAGGTTGAATTTAAATTATTCCAAATTTTCTTTGGTCTCGTGCAAGCTCAATACTCATTAAATATTTTTTAATTTAACAGTAGCCTATTGATTTAGTTTTAAAACAATCTGTAATACTGCGTAAATATGGTAAAACCGTAAAATAGGAAATTGTTGTTACAACCTAATTTTGGTCGACAGTGTCTCCAAATGGGAAATTTTGATGCACAGATCACTGTTGTGAATTAAGTAAGGCTGATAAATGTATGCCAGTGCCTGAGTGGGTGGCAAGAGCTTTCTGACTGGTTGATTGGATTTGATTTATTTACTAATATAACAAAATCATTGGGAGGAATAAAGTTTAATTTAGTTATGTCACATGGAACTTATTTTGGTGCATAAGTTTATATTATGGAGAGAAAGAGATTACATCAATATAGTTTTAGAAGAAATAAAAACAGAAAAAGATGCATGTACATTAACATTATTCTATATAAGTTGCTTAAAAAGGATGTCTTAGACAATAAAATTCCAAAGAGGTGCATTGTCAACTTTCTTTTAAATAAAGATAGAGAAAGTGGAAGTTTGTTCCATTCTGGAATGGAATCAAAATGAAATGGCTAAAATGAAAAAAAAAGTGTTATCTTTTAATCTAGCGCAATTATAATAGAGGACTCTTCCTAGTTTGATAGAGTATACACACTTACCCACATAAGGTGGCGAATAGAGTTTTACGTCAGGACCGACTTGCCGTATCTAGAAAAGATGCTTAGACACTGGACTTGTGCAAATTTCTGTTTAAACTATGCAAATTAGCTTACCGTCTTGATTTTTTTCTCTAAGGCATCTATCTGTTACTATTCAGTGTGTCACGTGGAAACTTACACACAATATTCTTGTTAATATGTAAATGTGCAACACAATACTTTTAAACTAATATATGAAACTTTCTGCTTAAATTATGCAAATTGGCTGTCTCTTTTTTGTCACTGGATTTGTTACCCACACGTATATAGTACAGCCACATGACCTTAAATGTCACTAATCCCACCATAGTGACTTGTCAACTGACATTTGGGTTATTGGGGCCAGGACCATCCTTTTAACTTTCTATCATATTCAGCATATCACTTTAAACTAGCACAATGTTCTTGTTAGTATCTAGATGTTAATCACAGGGAATGATTTATGCAAATTTTCATCTACTAAATTATGCAAATTACATTTAACTGTTAAATTTGTCTCCAGGGGCCATGTCTTTGTTACCAATCTATAAAAGTTTTGGAACTTTATACACACAACATTCCTCTTCGTATATAGATGTATAACCCAATAGCTTTTTAATGGATTTATGCAAATTCCTGGAAAAATTATGCAAATTAGTTATCTTAATCTAATTCATTCATGTTTTTAGTGTTCAGAAGAATCCTGAGTCACAGCAGCTTCATATCATCTCCAGCGTGTTTAAGATATCAGCCTCTGTGAGTATACCACCCAAATCACCTTAAATTTTGTCCAGAAAATTAGTACTTTGGAAACTATTTAAAGGTCTTGGAATTATTATCTGAAGGCCAATGACAATTTTTGTCCAGTTAGAACGAATCGACTTTTGAAAGAGCACATATATTTGTTTGTTTACATGCTATAATACTTTCACAAATTGTTACATTTTCATTTGAATTAAACTAAAACGCTTACTCTGTAAGAAAGGGCCCTGCATATCTTACCAAATAATACACTAGACATTCTAAAAGGGTTGGAAAGAAAACTGGAGCAGAAAGAAATGATGAACATTCTTAAGAAATTAGATGTAATTTGTTGACTGTTGCTCGTTTGAAAATAAGTTACAGGTATAATGAAAGTCAAACTTGAGCAGCACAACCTTATACCCTGAGCATACATTTATACCATGATTATTCACAACAAACATTATCAGATCACTCCGCTATAAAATACATATGATAATTCACAGCAAATTTGAACATAATCTAATCACTCTTTCAAGCATGTAATAGGAATATGGAAGAACATACCAAAACCATCAACAAATCAGATTGCAATATGCAAGTAAGTTATTGATTAAATGTGATGAAAGCCAAACTTGAGCAGGCATTGATATGATGAGCACTCACAGCAAATTTGAATATGATCTGACCACTCTTTCAACAAGCGTAGAATCGCTATAGCTGCGACATTAAGGATACTCTAACCCTCAAAAAATTGTTTTTACGTTTCGCCGTTTTGCTTCTAAACTACTGTGAATTTTGCAACACATGTATATATATTCTGAATTTTGTTTATCTATAGAATAATAATAACCAAACTTTTTTTTACAGAAAAAAATAGATTTCATAAAATGTAAATTTTTGCTACCTCTTTTTCAAATTGCTACTTCTTTTACGCTATTGCCGTAAACTGTTCAATTTTACACTTACTTATAGAACATCATATGAACCAAAAAACGGTTGATCAGTTTTTTCTTGTTTGTCTTAGTTTTCTTGCAATAATGCAATCAAATTGAAAAAGCCAAAAAATTAGTCAAAATAGTGAAATTTCAACTTCTTATAACTTTTTCTAGAAAACAAAAACTTATATTAAAAATCTGAATGACCTATTTTTAGTTCCATATGTTGTCAAGAAGTGTGCAAAAAATCAGCATGTTAACATCAACCGAGGAGAAGGCATTTACTAAGTACTGTATACTGCAAAAAGTGAAAGCGGAGAAATCAGGCAAAATGTGTTTCTGATTTTTTTTTAGGACAGGTTTATCTCTTTTATGTACAATTCTTTTGTCAAATTCAATTTTTTTTACCTGCGGAGAAGCTAAGCAGGTCTATGAGAGCTTGGCGTTAAGGTCGGAGATCATACAATGGTAGCCAACCTTTGGAGCTAAATCAAGGAACATTGCCGTTGTCGAAGAGGTCCCCCCCACCCGCCGCAGGTCTCTGAAGAGCTTTCCTTCTTGTTCAAAGCAATTTGTTTTGAATTCTGAAATATTCCCTATTGTGTATGTTTCACAAACAATTTATACATCTATTTTCCGAAATAAACCATTTTTTTTCTGTGAAATTGAGTAGCCTACTGCTGTCAATGTGAGTTCACATTAACCCATCACATTTGACTGCAATCTTCTTTGTGGTTGTAAACATTGTTGGTTAATGTATAGGACCAAAATAAGAAGAATACCCAGGTCTAATCAGTTTTCCCTTTCAAGGCACCCTAATAACGAGAAAGCCTAAAATTGTTATAAAAGAGAAAACGACAAACGAGAAAAGTTTCAGTATATTTCTTCAAGATATAAAAAATTATAAACTTTCTATTATGCCATAGACTGGAAATTTTGATAGCCTATTTTTCTTTTAATTCAAATAACCTTTTAAAAAAAAGTACAGCCAGCACATGCATGCGCGTAACGATAATAGGCCACTGCCTGTGCCGCTAGATACAAATGTATGCGACCAACTAGAACATCTACAGACTAGTTACAACACCTGTAGCCTAACGTTGTATTAGACATTTTAAGTAAAAGTATATACCATTCTAATGATAAATAGTGTATTATATTGTTAAGCTTCTACATAAGTTGTGTGCACTTCTTGTGGTTAGGCGGCGTTTAATACTTCATGTATTTCAATACTTCATGTGTTTCAATATACCGGTACATATAATTTTACAGTATTTTTATTATTTAGCGACAACACTTCCTTTGCGCAGATTCTAGTTGAGCACATTTTGCAACTTGAACTGCAGAATTGCACTTAACGGGAATCCCACAACCCTCAGAATCAGGAACCGAATCGCCAGTAGGCCTATATTACATGCCGATCATTAACACCGCTCTGCTAACTGACATTCTCTAATTTATTGCTGCTTATTTTCGGAGCCGGCTTCTGACGGTTGTGAGTTCGATTCCCACACGGGGCTCAGTCTGAGGCATTTATCCATAAATAGCGAATATAGCCTACTGCTGTCAGATTATAACTTTCTAAACCACACAATTTATTTCATATAATTATACTAAATGGGGAAGAAAACAGCAAATCAAGAGAGTCCGAATAGATAGGCTGTAAAGAGCAGAACTATATGAAGCATGGTGTTTCGAGTGTGTGGGTAGCTTTAATAATTGTTTTTAAAAAAGTTAATCCAATCTAAATTTAACCTTTACCTTAATATCAGGCGTAGCCATTGTATTATTGTTTGTTTGTTTTTTTTTTGCGGGGGAGGGGGAGGGGGGGGGGATCATTTATGATGTATATATGTGCCAATGCAATTTGTTTTGGTTGGCTTACTTATAGTCAGTTTTGCGTAAAGCTTTGATAGACTTAGTCAACTTGGCCCAAGAGCTGACCTAGCTCATTTTTGTCCACCCTAAATACCGCGCCTGGCGCCCCCACCCCACCACCCAAAACTTCTGGCATTCTTGATTCTATGTACCTGAGACTCAAGTGCTCTCCATTACAATCCCTTGTCGGATCGTGCGACTCAAACCAGAATACAAAGCTACGATTTTGATTGGATCCGTAG
>JAVFBY010038906.1:0-13066 GCA_034781015.1 Tonicella lineata
TAAATGCTATGTGAACTTGCCAGCTATCATAATTGATGCAAATAATAATAATAATATAAACGTTTGTAGAATTTTTTTTTTTTTTAATCAAACGTTTATATTATTAGTATTATTTGCTTTTGATATTATAAATCGTATAAAGACATTTAATCAGCTTATTTGTATTGGTCGGTAAGATATACAAGTTATTGGCCCTTATTTGATTGTGTTGAGCTAATTTGGTTAAAGCAATAAGTATTTCCTGATACAGACAAGGGATAGCGAAGAGGCAGTGTCTATACTAACGCGTCTCCCGGGTTTGATGATTATACAATATGTTTCCGAAATAATTATTAATACTTAAGTTCAATTCACTAATGTGGTAAAGTGTCAGTGTGCTACTTGTAGCCGTACTCTCACATCCGATGGCAACACAGAGTGTCAAGATACAAACTACATTTCGGGCGCGAACATGGACAGAAATACTCCTGCTTTACTATTGGTTGTGAACTATGAAAGGGTAAACATACTGCTTTAGAAACACTTAGGAAATTGTCCACACTTTCTATACACTCGTTTCTTCATATTTAAATGTCATTTTGATTTATATTTCCATGCCTTTGGTATTGCAACAATATAAACTTAAAATAAAAAAATATGAAATAACAGAGTAAAATATTAAAAATAATAACTATGTAATCAAACAGAGTGTTTAATCAATTTTTCGTTAGGATCCATTTATTTGTGAAATGGAATATCAATCAAACTTTCAAGACAAGCGGGTCTAACATGAACCTGTAATTAAATTATATTCTGATTGATTTCCGTCTTCATATAATCTGTGTTTATTTGTTAGGACACATTCGATTGGCACCATGTTTGGAAAGGAAAATGAATAAAAAGTGCAGTGGAATTAAACACTGACAAAACAAGTGCGCAAAATACTGATCTGAATCACAATTCGGAAAAAAATCTTTGCATCTTATATTTCCATAAACATTGGATATTCTACGGTATTCGAATCTTTTTCGTTGTGCTGAAATCGCATAATAAAACGTGACAAGAACAAACAATCGGGCATGTAAGTAAATTAAAAAATGACTCCCACCATGTCGTGTAATCGAGAAAGATGTCATATTCAAGTCCAATGATTGTATTTGATCAAGTGTGTTTATTGTCATTTTGTTGGTTCGTCGGTTTGTTCAATTAATGACGTTTTTGATCCAAGTGGACGATTAACGCTACACCCAAATCTTTTTTTTCTTTTTATAAATATTTTATTCACACCAAAAATATAAAGCACATTATATCCCATTTATCACATACATATCAATCTATATAAATTATACACTATTGTATTGTCTTTTAAATTTGATAATGTTTTCGCAATGAAAGTTCCAGATCTAGTATACATAGTAGAGGTCTTTTCTTTCCATATCTATATTTACTAATACAAAGTTTTCCCAACAAAATTAAGCTGTTGATGTATATCCAGCTTTTCACAGAAAGCTGTTTATCAAAGTAGCCAAACAAAACATCTTTTTCATTTAATTTAATATTGTAATTTGTAGTAATCTGTATCAGAACAATTATTCTTTGCCAGAGTATTTTAACATTCCTATATTCAAAGAAGAAATGCTCTATAAAATCAACTTCACTACAAAATTCAAATTTATTATTAGCTGTTATCTTCATTTTACTCAAAAGTATATTGGTTGGATAGATGTTGTGCAGAATCTTCCACTGCAAGGCTTGAAGTCTGCTTTTATTTATACATTTAAATGGAAGTGACCAAATAGACAAATGAAAAAGTTAACTGTCAAAAGGTGGCGGTATAAAATTTAGGGAAACGGGTCTACTGGCCGTATCTCTCTAGTGATTGTTCTGTTTCTTATTATTATTATAGAAATATCTTTGATACCATATAGACCAGAAACTATCAGCGATATCGAAATGATTTTTCATTGATATAGAGGGACATAAACCCTTTCCAAAAAACATTTCGTTGACGTCATAGGCCATGTGACATGGCGGCCATATCTAATTTAATTTGAAATTTAACATATTTTTAAAAGCTATATCCTCTGGAAGAATTGCAATTATGGAGCTGAAAATTTACTCATACTGCATAGACATTCTATATGGATTTAAAAAAATAAATTAAATTGAAAAAAAATAAGCTCAATAAAATAAATATTTATACCAAAATGACAGCCTTCAAATGTGGGTCGTCGCCTGTCTAATTATTATTCTAGAATAGGTTTTGGCTTAAAGATTAAACATTTTTATACATTTTGTTCTCATATTTCACAAATCTCTACGTCCAGTATAAATATCAAATCAAATTCCAAAATATGACGTTTTTAATCACATGGTTACGCCGCCATTTTGAATTGTATGGGATATTAAAACAAAAAATAAATAAAGCTTAAGGTCATCTCACTTGAAGCGGGCGTGTCAATATTAACAGAGGAATTCAAGCATGCCCTGCATGGTACCAAGCACTATTATAGTCCAAGGCTTGATCATTTTATCGGAGATTATTCTAGAATAATAGTGGTATCTAGTCAAACCTTACCTTAGTGGTGTTCTCCGATCTCTATCGAATCTCACCGAAACGTCATCCAACTGGAGCTTATCGGCTTTAACGTTTTGAACTGGGTGACAAAAATGATAGGCCTTTATTGGCGGTTGATTCAAAACTTAAAAGGCGAAAAACTCCCGCTGGATGACGTTTTGTTACATATATACTAGTGAATAGTGATGGCGATCGGAGGACACCTCTAAGGTAAAGATTAATAAGATATCTATATTTTTCAAGAATAATCCCCGATAAAGAGTTCAACTTTTCCTTCAGCTTTACATGTAAAGAACAAACAGTACCTCCAGCTTTTTTAGGTACTGACATTACCCATAGCCATATATACGGAATATAACAGTTTAACGTTTAACAGTACTTGGTCCCATAGCTAACTTGAACAGAAAGAGCATGGGAATAATCCTGCACCTATCCATATAATGCCAAAACTTTTACTTTTTTTGTCTCGGACTTATGGTTAGGGTTAAATTAGTTCTATTTTAAATTTCTGACAGTATTTTAAAAAGTTTTAATTCTGTTTACTTTCTTTAAAGTCAAACATCTGGCTATCAGTTCTCTCTCTAACCTCGCGTGAACTATTCAACGGTTTTGTGGGGCAAACCCATTCGGCCAAACCTTGCGTGATTTCTCGTGATTTTGCTGCTATCATCACTGAGCTCGGCTGTGATAGGTGTGTGAATATGTATGAAAATTGAACATTTTGTTCGGCGCAAGCTTATTTACCGCAATATGTAGAATATCCTTACACGTGAATAAAACCTTGGATGCCATACAAAACGCACTGCCATATATCGGAATTAACTTTACGGGAGTTTTGAGAGTTTTGCTGGACGTCATTTTTGTTTTACATAACTGCAAAACGCGGACTTCGTTTTTCACGTGCTAGGAAAAAGTTACGGCTTAAATGGCGACGATCATATCACGTCTGAGGTCATGTACGCAGGACATTCGAGAACTTCCGAATGAAGCAAACGCGCGAGGAAACCAAGCTCCATTCCACGTACGGATGATTTCTAGTGTATTTATTTATTATTCGTTATTCCAGTCGCAAGGTCCATATAGATAAACACAATATGAATGTGACTAGAAAAGATGATTACTATAACATTATTATATTAATTACAGTTGATAATTATTAGAATTAGGTACTGTAATTGTGAACAAAAATGTTTTCCAAGGGGGACTAAATATGAACACAACTTTGATGTGAGACTTATTCGGTATAATAAATTAATAATAGCTATAGAATGTTGTTTAACGGACTACGCATTTAAACCATCATACAAACGCATGCTATATACACACAAATACATGTATAGAGACACCATGCGGTACAAGACGGCATTTCCATGTATTAACACAATTTCGTATGCTCGATTTTGATTTGATTTAGAACATGCACTCGTCGGCGAGCCCCTTCCACGCAGCAGTCGTGTGTATTCCGTTTTGACAATCGCTTGGTCTCTCGGAAGTCATCGAATGTCTTGCGCACATGACCTCGGACGTGATACGATCGTCGCCATTTAAGCCAGAACTAGCACGTGAAAAACAAAGACCGCGTTTTGGAGATATGTAAACAAAAATGACGTCCAGCTAAACGCTCAAAACTCCCGTAAAGGTAATTCGGACAGGGCAGTGCGTTTTGCCTGGCACCCAAGGCTTTAGTCACTTTTAAGGATATTCTGCATATCGTCGTAAAAGTCTTCCGGCCTATATCACGGCCGACCTCAGTGATGACAGCAAAATAACGAGAAATCACGCGAGGCTTGGCCGATTGTCGCTTGGTAGCACAGACTTCCCTCGGTCTGTTCTGGTACATATGTATATATATGAACATCCTTTGCGCTCAAGGCATAAGATAACGACTGTCTTTGGATGTCATTTATCGATTGAAAACGTGCCTTTGATCTTGTTGATATTTTGATTTCGAGCGCTGATTTAAACCATTATTTTTCAACTCTAGTTTTTGTACCAAGCTTTTAGTTTCGTGCACTTCCTCCTAGACGGCGAAGCCCCATTTATGGAAGAGCATTTTCCTTGAAAAATTGTGTATATTTTGTCAAAATATGATAAATAGAACATGAATCTGAGCACAATTACATTTGATAGTTAGGATTAAAATAATTACATTGAAGATACATCATCTAGGTCGAGCGTATTCACACAGCCGTAAGTCGCCGGACGACGTTTGCATACCTTACGGCAATTACTGAATATCATTGGATACAATGGAACTTCTATTATAGCCAAGTCGGTTATATACCGGCAAAGGTTTCAGCCAAATATGCTTACTGGTGTTGTACTAGATTATGTGCCCTTAGTTGACCCATATAACACGATAAATGTGTATTATGTGCCAATGTCAATACACTGATGTATTAAGCTTGGATCGCGAAGATGATTTAAACTGGTGAACCGCATTGGTGAACGAAGCCGCTTTAGGGTATATACATTAATGAAGTAGACACACGAGCAGCATTATATATCCGTTATACGATCGATAGATCACGTGTTGTAATGTTAGGACCTGTTAGAACCTCAACCTGTAGAGATTAGCACCTGTATGGGCCGTTAACACGATCTGATTGATCCATCTGTCATTATCAATCCCGGTTCTAAGCATAAGCAGCGAGATTGAATAAATTTATTATCGATTGATCTACGAATTAAGTAATTTATAATGTTCTCAACGTTCGATCTCTGCTAAGGAATTCAGCTGATACAACGTGGCAGACAATACACATTGAATATATCTGATCAGTGAGCTGTGGCTAATTGCCTACAGCTCTATCAGTTTTCAAGGCTGTGGTTATATCAAGTTGTATTCTTCCCGGTCAATAAAATTCAGTATACGCCCAGCTCTGATTCTCATCTCGATAAAAAAAAAGATGCAAGATGTTTTTCTTGCTGTCGAAAGTCGTGTCTTATTTCACACATTACCGCTTTTAACATTAACTCTGCTTTTGGCCTATTTTTTGCCGTAAGCCTGAATTATTTATGTGCGTTTTTTACCTGAAATTGTTAAGAAATTGTATTATGCCTAATTGATTTCAAGATCCTACATGTGTAGTAGGCCTATACGTTTGCACATAGTATGATAACGGTGTATAGACCCAGAACACATAAAGTACTTCCCTGTAGGTACTTATATACGGATACAAAGTAGAGTAGTAATGATACAGAACTCTGCATTTATACTCTTTAGGCCATTATTCGCTCATGTCGTAAAATACGTCAGTAGCTTAATTTCACAGAAAGCCGGACTCGTTAATATAATGAAATAGTTTGACACAATTTGAAATCTCCGAAGTCTTCCTTTTGTTTTTATTCATATGCCTTTTATATTTGTTGATGATTCCAATCTTGCCTTTGACGTCTATAGTGTCAATTGGTAGACTATCAAGGTGGCATGCACATTTCATGTTTAAACATGTTGTACATTTCTTATGGGAACAGTCTATTCATGAATTTCGTATTTGATTTAATTAATCATTTCCAGTTAATTAATTAACTGTACTTGACTTACATATAGAGCAAGCGGAAGTGTAGGCTATACACACTATAGACTAAACTCAACCGATAAGCCAGTTTCGTTTTGAGTCCTTGGATTAACTGGAGTGAAAGTGTAAGTTACCAAATATCTTTTGTCTTCTATCTTAATAGTCATATTGTGTATATTTCTTCTTCTTTCAGAGGTTTTAAACTGATTAATTTAATTGGTGTTTGTCTTTTGTCCGTATATTGACGGTTTTTTATTTGATTTTTTTCGCCAGTTAAAGACTAAATTATTTTCCGGGTTTGTCTAACGCTTTGTTTCACCTGTAGGCCTATAATCAAATAATGCCTGCCCTCTGACGTCTGTGCAATCATGGAGAGTACAATGAATTAATTACCCCCCAAAAGGACCTTAGACTTTATGTAGGATGTGGGCGGTTTTTGTTAGGGATCGACTAGTTCCATTTGAGATTTATACTGTTAGTTTGCATACATCTACTTATGTTGTCCTGGCATGTGTATTTGGTGCTAGATGTTCATACTGTGTTATTAGTATAAAATATAAAGGGAGAGACACGTCCATTTAAATAAAAAATTCTTTACTTATTTCTCTCGATTGAGTAGGGCCTATGTGTCAAACACATTAAAAAAAAGATTATATTCTGTCTACTATCCAACTCTTACAAGCCAGGTGACCGTGGGTTGACACGTGGTCATATGAGTGAAATAACCGTTAGGGGCCTACTACATAAATTCCCAATGACACATCTAATCAGTTTAATAACATGTAAAGAAATATTTCTAAATCCGAACCATGTGGATAAAGAATACATCATTCCGTTATCACTGTTGGCTACTATGTAAAGTATACAAGGTGGGCAAATACGAGCATTTAAGACCCGGGGATATACATGTATATTCATAGATTGCGTGTCCCACTGTTGGGTAATTACTGATTAGTATTGACTCAATACCTTGTTATTTTCACCTAGTAACTATATATAGCCATTCTATATCGATGGAACAGTAAGGAAATAAGAACACATTCAAAAAGAGAATTAGGCCTTTCTAAACTACTTCTGTTAGTGAATATCTATTAGAGTGCTGCGTTCCTGCAATGACATCTTCGCTAGCCAAGGTTTTTATTACGAGCAACTCTCCAGTCTATACCTCGGTATAAAACCCTTGTCTAGAGAAGATGCTGCAATGATATCTCTAGGTAACTCATTAACATTATAATTAGTCCTCAGTTATACACTTCTACTTACTGTCACTAACGCCAGAGGGCACTGCTACAAAAAGACTCAACCCGTAAAGTAAGAAATTGCCTTGTGTAGATTGTATATGGTAAACGGGTTTTGACGTTTATTGTTATAAGTGTTGTGGCCGGTTTAACAAATGATGTATACGTCATAATTACGGCCACTCATCTGACGCCGTCTAAGCCCAATAGATGAAACAATAACTTGCAAATGGTTAAAAAAAATCCTGTCTCAAAACCACTGTTACCCAGAGCGCACCAGGGATCGGCTGTTTAAATGTGTATTCACTTTAAACCATCGTTGAGTGACGTCACATCACATTGGTGTTTCTTTGTGACTGTGTTCATTTAAATCTGGGATTAAATAAAAAAAAGTATAGGCCTACTTTTTAACAACCTAGCACAGGGCACAAGAAGCTTGCATTAACTACTCGCCTTTAATGAACGAATGACTTAAAGCCCCACTAACCGCCAAACGAGATCAAGGCCTTAACAATATAAGCACACTATTTATCATTAAAATAACACTTCGTAATACCTAAAATATACAATGAAACGATTCCCGTTGTCGCAATATGTCAATAAAGCGCTCTATACGGTTAAGGCAGTTGTGTCTAACAGCATTAGCTTCATATAGTACAGACCAGTTATCGTAGTTGGGGAAAACATGTTGTGGCGCGTCTTTATTTAGTATGATATAGGCCTACCATAATAAATGCAATCTTTTACTTCGATTTGAAAGAAAGATAGGAAATCAAATCTTTCAGTTTATGGTAAAAATGGAAGGTTCATAACTTTTTCTATATTGGAAAAATACAGAAACTCGCTGTTTTCCCTTTTATAAATAGTTTTAGCCCATTGAGCGGTTCGTGGGACTTTATACATGATTATAGGTAAACAATCGTCCTTCCTTCTGTATGTTTGTAACGGATTGTCTAACATTCGACATCTAGTGAATAAATAACTATTACAGGCTTGTTGCGAATTTAAGCTACTATTTGTTAAGTCAATAAGCTGCGTGGTATGCGTATACGTTACGACTGCGGATATCTACCTAACAGACCGTAAACTATGTCTGCTCGACGAAGGCCTAGGCTTTCACTCTTTAATAAAAAAAAAGCGATAAAAAATATCTTCATATAGCTGACAATATTGCACAGAGAAACAAGTTTTAAGTCTTTATCTCTCGTCATCTTATCAAGCTTTACCCTCCAGCAGGTAGAGCGGTTGGCTTGTTTAAAACAACACCCATGTCATAGTATGTTTGCCCATATATGGTCAACAAGACGATGTACACGTTTAACACGTGTAAAAGCCTCCATCTGATTCACCCGCGGCAAAGTATGATATGCAAATAAATTGATAAAATTTCAAATAACTTCACAAGTCATCTAGCCACAGGCTGAGTGATATATTTAAAGAACAAAAGGATTTTGATCTCGCTCATAAGCCAATTATGACATGTGTATCATCTCAATGTATCTGTGTGAATTGACTGGCGGCTGTATCCGCGTAAAATGGATAAGCTGAACGCTTATCACCGCGTAAAGGATGAAGAAGATAGCGTATATTAATGTTCACATTGTTGACACCTTTTCTTTTTAAAAAAGTTGCTATAGGTTTAAGAAGACAAATTCATAATATACCGGAACTGTGATATTTATAGCATGTATATCTGTAGCCTGACAACAAAGGGGCTCAAACAGTGCTAGCATTTGAATGATTACGGATGCATTACTAGTATTTCAATCTAATGTCATAGACTGTTTCACAACATTGTAACTTCACTTTTCTTGTTTGCTCAAGAAGCAAGAACATCCACTCTTAAAATACCGGAACCGTGGTATTTATAGCATGTATGTCTGTACTCTGACAACGAAGGAGTTCAAACAGTGCGAGTATTTGAATGATTGTGGATGTATTGTTTTAATCTCACGTCATAGCCTATTTCTCAAAATTGTGAAGTAAAAATAATTTATTGATTTTCCTTGTTTGACACGTCACACGTTTTTTCTATTTGTTATGTATCTTAAATATAGCCGTTCATATGTACTGGTTATCTGAATATAAAGTACAATGAGTGATTGATGGATTGATTGATCTTTAACGCCGTGAAACTATACAGAAAGAGGTATTATAAAGCAGGTTGTTGTTGTATCGTGAACTGTGTCTCTGCACGGTATGTATTGTTGCACCAGTTTCCGTTTTGTAAACGTTCACTGTTTGTTGCCAGTGGAGCATGAGAAGGTTTCCCTTCGTCCTTTTGGGTTGGTAACTTGGTACCCTGTTGTATAACTATAGCGCTGGCATTTTAAGTAGCAATATTTTGAACTAAACGAAGACAGTTAATATAATGTTTATTAAAGTATTGTCTAAGTTTTTACGGTCTAGGCAACCTATTAGATTATAAAGGTATAATCTTTCTCGATCTATAACCCAGACAAAACTGGATTAAGGTGTATATTACGGGATTGACCTATTACCCCGGTTCATCCTGTATAGGCCTACATTACCAGGATGTTACTAATTGGGTCACATATTTACATACCTTCCCTAATTATCCTGTAATTTGATTGTGTTCACTGTTGCGTATAGAGATGTAATGATGGTAAAGACTGTTCAACGAAAACGATAATATAAAGCAAACCTTAATCACAATCTATCCAGAGTCGTTCCACTTTGATTTAATTAGTCTTTTATAATAATACTTAAATACTATCAGGCTTCTCACGCACTTTCTCGCGCTACTTATCATCAATAGACAGCTAGTACACGTGCTATCTTTTACATCATGTGGTGTTTTACCGTCGAGAATAGATGATAATAAAACCAATGGTGCACCTTAATTGAGCCTACATTTAGCCTTGTTGGTTGTTGAAAGGAGCTTCCTGATGGCTTGGTGCTCCAAGAACTGAGAGGCATCAGGAAACCGATTTTTTGTGTTGTCCTTTATTGTCCTGTCCTTGTCCTGTCATGTCTTCGGTATTGCCGGTAATTTCAAGGGTGGTTTTCTCCACCCGTTTGACTGGCACGCCGTCATATAGATGAATACACCTGCGCATGGTATAAAACGCCAATGAATCAATCGCCCATATTTAATCAATCTAAAAACAAAATGTTAGGTGTTGATTATTGCACATGTTACATAACACCTCCATTAGGCATACAGTTCCTGGTGACTTAATTACAATAATTTATATTTATTATGCTAATCTATAATTTTAATGACAGCTTCTTAATTTACTGTCGGCTCATTTGATCTGCTTTATGATTTTAGCAATTAACTGTCATTTTAATAAGTCTGCTATCTAACTGTATCTGTGTTTATGCTCAGAAAAAGTATTTTGGACTGTCTGGTTTGAATATGTAATTTAAGCCCTTAATAGCTCCCCATCCAAATCTAGTATACAATGTGTACTAATTAAGAATTCCCATGTAAATCTGCGTCATCCCTTATCTATAATTAATGGAGGTGAGTTAGTGTAAGACAGGTAGAATCAAACAATAAACCATCCTAAAAGGACTGCTGGTCATTAGTTAGTATTTGATTTCATTGCGTAATTTGACAAGCATGTGATTTGTACAGGCGTAATTTCGACGGATAAACTACCTGATAAAAGCAATAAACAAAACAAATACTTGTGTTGAATTTACAACATTGGTAAATTAAAAAAAGGAAGAAACATATTGTTTGTGTGCTTTGTTCTTGTACATGTATATGTATTAACAAAAACGTGTATCATAAAACTAAATCCCGGGCTATGGTGACAATGGCTACTTATTGTAAATTGCGACAGTGATCGGTTTGCTCTTTCTTTTGAATATTCACTTAAACTGTGTCGTAATAAAGACCGTGGACCAATGGAAGTATAGGAGAGCCAATAAACAACTTCGAAGAACGACCGAAGAATCGCTCTGCGGAGTGGGTATTTGTTGTATTTTATGTCGAACTAAACCGTGTGAAATTCATTTCGTAAGCTCTTGTGATGGTTGTTCAAAAGTGTAATAACTATAAAGTATTGTTGAATGACGTCACGCAACAATGCAGTTTCTTTGTGACGGTGTTCATTTAAGTCTGGTTAAAAGTAAGTACACCTTTGAACAACCCAGCCCTGAAGTCCACTGTGCAATTGCTTGTCTATTTATATTTTGTAGATGTAGCGAAACAAAAAAATGCATGTCTTCATATCTATAAAATAATTTAAAGGATTAGGTATACTTTCTTATAGATGATAACCTAGTCAAGTTGTGTTATTTGCAAACAAGCACCCCACCCTTAATGTACTCAAACCTCAAAATGACAAACAAACAATATGTATACATACCGGCTTTATACTATTACGTTTTTCATTTTAAAGGCGTAACTTCAAAACTATTTATGTTTTACCTGAACCTGTTAAATGTTTTGGTCGTGAGTTTTTACCTGAGAAAGTAGGCCAGGTAGATTGCCACGAGATAACCTAGTTCTTGGGTTGTTAATGAGTGTTTTTATGAGGGGTGATTTACCCTGCGCCCACTACACCCACCAGGTACAGCTGGCGGACTTTATTTGTATATATACACTATGTAATAAAAAGAGCTCTCGAAACAAAGGTGAGAAAAAGATAAGGGGGATTTATGGTCGTGTTTGCTGCTACATATATATTGACGAGCCTAGAGAGGACAGTATCCTAATGCTACTCAGGGATTTTAACTTGCATGTGTGTATTACACAATGTGTGTCTTCATACGGAAGCTGAAATAGTGTGTGATTGTGTTGAAATATAAACAAACTAATTTTCTATACGCATGCCACTGCCCTTATAAATTGACAACAACGTATATACAGACTCATATACAGGGACTTATGTATAGGCCATAAACTACTCTCATTTCATTATGCTATCAATCTCATTCTAGAAATCGTTTTAAATTATTGGTAACATCAATAAAATGTATCTCATGTATTTATATAACATTACGGTTCGAAGCATGCACAACAGAGTTGGCAACAGTGTGGAAAAATACAAAAATCGAATCTGGTTCAGTTTTTTTCCAACCAGGATTTTTCCACAGTGTCGAGAACGTTGTATTACTTTTTATTACACAAGTCCCTGCTGATGATTATTTATAAAATAGCACTGATGAGAGTGGATATCTTATTGGGAATATCTAACAGTGGTATGTAGCAGAGATAGAAGTATTGTTTAAGAAATGTACTAGTCGTAACTTACCCAGTGTATACGAGGGGCTTTGTTGTTTCATGCATTTATTAACGTCTTTACGTATTTTAAACGCACACATGTGTATTGATCCATACCCACACCTAAAGATGTATAGCCTTCTTGAGTACCCATTGAACGCAAAACTTAGATCTGAATGCTTAATTGTTAAGAACGTCACTGCGTAACCAGAATTTTTCTCATGAAAATCGTGAGAAATGATTTATAATGAAATTACATCGTTTTTGTGTTTACTTCTATACTATTAAACGACGAATCTTTTGAGTATAGGACTACTTATATACTTTTATACGTCTTTGTATTTATGTTTTAAACGCCTGTCAATGGAGAAATTTGCTACGCCGGGCCTTATCTAAGAACGTTCAATATAGGCTCAGTATTTGTGTCTATATTCGGTGTGTAAATATCTATAAGCCCTCATGTCATTGCGCTCTGGTAAGCGAGACAACCGTTTATTTCTATATAAGTTCTATGCAAATATACAAAGCCGAGTTATGTTTTGTTAAAACA
>JAVFBY010039017.1:0-13066 GCA_034781015.1 Tonicella lineata
TGTCCAATGAAAAACCAGATAGCGGGAAGCTGTGGTAAACATAGATGCTTTTAAGCTAGGGCAGTCCCAGGGGAATCCCCGGCTCACATACCATGAATTGGTAAGCTGTCCTCTGATTGGTCGACCACTCGACATCATTTGGTATGGTATGTCCTCAGATCTACATCGCGATAATGTAATACCGGGGAGCTAATGTAGATCTGATTTTAATCCGATTTAGTAGTAAATTATCTTATGGACTTCTGCAATAATTGGTCTACTAGAAATGACAGGGGAACATAAATTTATCTCCGAATTGGAAAGTTGCCAAATGCTTTTTATGCAAGAACATACAAACTACAATTGTTCCTTCACAGAATGACAGCTGTTCAGTTACATCCTACACCATTGTTACTAGGGCAGAATGTTGGAAAGACAGCATTCTAGGGTTTATGGAAACATACAAAATTGTTTCGTCTTCCCACAAAGCGCAAATATATTATGCAATCAAAATAAAGAAACGCTGTTCCAACAGTATAATATTTATTGAGGAATAAACATTAGCAATTTCTGTTTTAACCTTAACCAATATCAGCAAAGGTTTTCCTTGATTCGAGAGCAAAAGGCAAGCTTCCGTTTTATTGAAACATGTCTGTCTGCCTGTTGGGTATGCTGTGGTTTGATTTTCTATCATCAGTGGACTGAGTCTCAGTTGTAGTCTAAGATTGTGCTGTTTTCCCTAATAGTTAGATTCCATACATCGACTTTTATGTTCATATAATTGCAATCTGTCTCTCATTATCCCTTCATATTTCATCGGAATGGCTTCTAGTTGTTTGATAAAAAGAAGCACATGTGTTTGATATTGTCCCCTGATAAATATCATTGGAACATTGATATATCGTTGTCCGTGTGTTATGCCGTCAATTCATCTCCATTTACTCTTTTCACTTCCGAATTATATGACATTTTTGGAATATTCTAGTTGTTGTATGACAACTGTAGGCTTAACTCTACAGTTTAGCAAATAATTAGAACAATTGCTCTAATCAGTACATGCTAGCTGCTAGGCTACGCTGTACGCGCTTATGGTGGAATAACGGATCTAAACCAATTCACCGTTTTTAGTCGAAAACAAATAGTATGTATGTCAAAATGCAAACGAAAAGCTTTAAGTCTATCTGTAATTTAGAAACGCATAGTAAAATATCCGAAAGCAATGAGAATCATGATTAACTCAACGTTTTATTTTTCATCAAAATCTTATCCTTCATCCTTGGTTTGTTTGATCTATACATTAAAGCGCTGTGTCATTCATTCATTCATTCATTCATTCATTCATTCATTCATGCATGCATTCTATCGCCCATTAAATTCGTTACAGTAGCCGTTAAAAGGATTGCGAATTGGCACGTGGTAAGACGGGATTAAGTTTATTCCAACAGCCCATAGAAATTACGTAAATGCCGTGAAATTGGGGTATTACGCACAAAGTTGACAGACTTCTGCTATCCACCAAATCGTCATGTTATTGAGAAGTTACTCCCAATAATATACGTCCTACATGCTACCTATATGCACTACAAGATCTATATAACATATGGTATAAATATTCCCCCCTGTCGACACCCTACACGCGCTGTATAGCAATACAACTAGCTTACTCTGAAGGTCTGACCTTACCCGTGTGCCACCTCACAATATTAAACTATCCTGCTAGAAAGCATAGGTAGTCAGCTGGCTCTAGTTATTCCATAGTTCTCTCTTCTATAACACACATATGGAATATCCCTAAGGAATAGCACCTATACAGAACAAGTTATATACCATTGTACACTGCCACATGTAATACTCAGGTCTACATCTATTATACTGAAACAGATTTCCTGAAATTTGAGAGAAAATTCCTTTCATACACAAATGCAACAAATATTTTGTTGTTGATTTAATCGTGGGGACTAAGTAACAACAAAAGGCCTAGACACTACATAAATTCCTTCTAATAAACAGTTCATTCAGAATTGCTGTAAATTGATCCGGCAAGCAAAACATGATTTGATCGAATATTTTCTTGAACCGTAACACTTACACAATATAAATTATCAGGTTTGTGACCAAAATTCAATTTCAGAAAGGAAAAGAAGGGAAAAAGATCCGGAATTGCGTCACAATTCGGAAGACGATGAGATGAGATTTACAGGTTTAAATAGAGGGACGGACATCCCCTCTAAATCATTTAATCGCTTACAGAAGTTAACGGTAGAAGAAGAGGAAGCGAACAAAGGGGCCCGCCAATATCTCAACCCTAATGGTGAGGAGTCTCAATAATCATACACCCATATACTCAATGTTGTATTTGATTTTATATCTCCTTATATACCAGGCTTCTTAAAGTTTATTTGGTTTCTAGACAATCCTAGAATGTATATTGTACCCGTAAGCCTGAATGGAGTTTAATGGATGTATTTGAAAAGGGGAATGGGAGCAATTTTTCGCGCGTAAGTCTATGTCGAGGTGACACTCTTGGATATAGTTAACCTAGCTTCGTTTCATTTCACAAACATTTGACCATTTCGTCCACAAAAGCTGTTGATCATGATTCACCTTTTCTTGAGTTTGTTTTTGCTTCATGTTAAATTATTTGTTTTGTTTTGTTTGCAATCATTATTTGAGAGCACCAGCATGCACGTTGTGGTGCTATGAATATTGATTATTCGCCAGTGAATTAATTAAAGAGACACGGTTGCCCAGAAGGAAGATTATCAAGGCGTGTTCAATGGGCCGAACGTCTGCTGGCACTCGGTTTCTGTCTAATAGACTCCACTATTGAAGGAAAACGAGCGTCAGCGGACGCTTGGCCTATTGAACATGCCTCTGTGTCTACTGTTGTATATTGCTATCTCTTCAGCGCAGGTACGAACAGGTTTTGAGAGCAGCTCCGTGATTGGTAACTTTATAAACTTATCAACACGATTGTATAATCAATGTGACAAAACAAATGGAGAACAATTTTGATTGTTTTAAATCAGACTGTATAACATCTAATTAAAATATTTTTATTCCATTTACAAAGCTATGACTGGAACTAACGCAAAGCCTACTTTTACTTCTTACGAGATTTGTGTACTAGTAACACATTCAATTCTGTAAATCACGTTATTTCTTGGCGACCGTTTGGCTTTAAAATCAATTATAAGACATACAAGTAGCAGTCATAAAGCTGACAGAGTTATCATTAGTTTACTATGTAATACATATATCTATGGCTTTATACAGGGGCCCACATGCTAGTACATGCGTACCTCTAAAAGTAATATTATCCATTTTGTGGACTATGTAAATAGCGTTTGGTGTGTACGTCAACATAAGCTTTTGTTATTTTTTATGACAGTGGTTATTTAAGAAATAATTTATTTTCTATTATGTTTTGTTTTCAGTCAAAACCTTTCATAAAAATGTTTTAATATTAAATTAACGTATTGACTTCACACTATCAAGAAAGCTTTATCCGCCCAGGCAAAACATAATTACAATCAGTTTGTCTGTTAACTAAATGGTATAGTGTATTTTAATTTAGCCACAGGAAACGAAGATGGAGAGGTTGGCAAATACGACGAGACGTCAATTCGTTACAAAGGGAAGTATATCCCATCACCAGCATTTCGTGTGTTACAGAACTGGGCAGAATTAGATCCAATGGAAGGTAAATATAGCCTGGTGTGCAGTTCTCTTGGAAAAGTATGCACTGTGGTTTATGATTAAAATTAAATACATGTAATGTAGGCCCTACATGTATGTCAAATGATCCTGAAGATTCGTGACATTATTGATGGGATAGTCAGGCTCGTTGTTCAACATTATTATAGTCAACGTCTATGTCCAGTGTAGGCTCAAAACAAGGCAGCTTGACTGCGGTTGGAGACAGAACTGGTGGACAGATGCTTGACTTAAAATTAGCAATAACGTATATACATACAGTAAATCTTTCAAAATTACTGTCCGTTTTAAACTAAAATTGAACGAAATTAAGCCTAACTCTTAGCCCGAAACAAAAACATAAAATAAAAAATAGGCCATCGGTGAACGGGTGCAGGATACGCCCGCTACAAGTTGTTGGTATGCCACCCTAAATGCACAAGTTGTTATTTGGTCACCTCCAATGGAGCAGAACTTTGTTAGTTTCCCACCTCCGGGTGGGGAACTGTGCACAAGGTAATTAACATTTTTTGCAATAGTGACCTTCACCTTGACCCAAAAACCATGGGTATAGGTACTAACATACCCCCTAGATATACGGAACATTTGTGCAAAAATAAGTTTGTGCAATGTGTTTCTTTTAAACTTACGACCAGGATAATGTTTTTAGCATTATGGACCTTAGTGACCTTGGCCCAATGACCTTGGCATGCCACTTAGCCATAAGGAAAATTTGTGCAAAGCATAAGCATCTGCAAAGTTATCCTTTTAAATGTATGGCCTAGACAAGGATTTTAGCATTATAGGCAATGGTGACCTTGACATTTACCCAATGGCATTGTGTATAGGCCATGACACACTTCTAGACATAAGGAACATTTGTGCAAAGCATAAGCATCTGTAAAGTTTCCCTTTTAAGCATATGACCCGGACAAGGTAATTAACATTATGGGCAATGGTGACCTTGACCTTGAACCAATGACCTAAGGTATAGGTCGCGACACGCCTTAGGCATAAGGAATATTTGTGCAAAGCATAAGCATCTGCAAAGTTTTCCTTTTAAATTTATGACCTGGGCAAGGTTTTTAGTATTATGGGCAATGGTGACCTTGACCGTTATGCAATGACCTTGGGTAAAGGTCATGACACACCCATTAAACATAAGGAACATTTGTACAAAGACTACGCATCTGCAAAGTATTCCTTTAAAACGTACGGCCTGGACAAGGGTTTAAGCATTATGTGATATGATGAGCTTGGAATTGGGCCAATGATCTTGGGTATACTTCATGACCCACGTCCTGGGCATAAGGAACATTTGTGCAAAACATAAGCGTCTCAAAGGTTTTCTTTTAAAACTTACGGCCAGGACAAGGTATTAAACATTCTGGGCAATGGTGACCCAATGACCTTGAGTAGCGACACACCCCTTAGACTTAAGGAACATTTGTGCAAAGCATACGCATCTGTACAGTTTTCCTTTTAAACTTAGGGCCTGGACACGGGTTTAAGCATTATGTGTTATCATGACCTTGACATGATGACCTTGGAATTGTGCCAATCACCTTGGGTATAAGTCATGACACACCCCCTAGAGATACTTAAGGAACATTTGTGCAAAGCAATAAGCGTCTGCAAAGTTTTCTTTTTAATCTTACGGCCCGGACAAGGTATTTAACATTATGGCCAATGGTGACCTTGACCTTGGTCCAATGACTTTGGGTGTAGGTCATGACACACCCTCTAGACTTAAGGAACATTTGTCCAAAGCACAAGTTTCTTCAAAGATTTAAAGTTATGACCCGGACAAAGTGATGCGGACAGACGGACGGACAGACATTGCCATAACATAATTCTTCGAAAGCGGGCGTATGAAAAGGGAACTGTGCATGAGTCGAAGTGAAGGCCAAAAGATTATCAGCCGTACACTCTAACCAATGTGCTATCAAGGCCAACAGAATTTTGTTTGTATTTAAAAAAATATATATATATCGCATGCCCATATTCTTTTACGTATCCTCTGTTGAGACGTCATTTTTCTTAATCAAAGAACGCCTGGGACCCCTTTTACAAAAGGTGCGTAGTATGCCTGCAACGTAATTGCCATGCCGACAGAATGCTTTTAGACTGCTTGCTCAAGTTCATGGTAATTACGTCTGACGTAAGCTACGCACGCCTCGTAAGACAGGACCCTGGTAACTTATATACCACTTCTCTTTGTATCCGTTTCTGCAGCTGTTTCTCAACAAGATATGATTATTACAAACCTCTGTCTTTTGAATTGGTCTGTATATACAATTGTTATTTAGTACTGCTGCTTTCTAAAAACATCCGATAAAAATATTGATGTGCCTCTTACTCTTAGTGCAAACTCAGCGATGCAAAACTTATTACTTAACGAAAATTAAATCCGCATGGCAATTGGTTACAATGTTTTAATCTCATTCAACAGATCGTTTCCAAGTAAATGTTGACTTTGACGTTCTAACCAATTTATTAATAATTTATTATATAACCCCTTTTGTTCTTCTATTTATAGTGTCACCAGATAAGTCAGAGAAGGTACCAGACAGACGGGATAGGGACAACGAAGACGTACAGAGGCAGGATGATGTGCCCTTAGAGAGACGGTATAAAGGCAGTAATATCCCATCCAGGGTCTTCCGAACACTGCAGATGGCAGTGGGAGAGGAAGGGTCTGATCAGGGTAAGTTTGATGTTAATGATAATTTAGCTATTTGTGAAATGTTCTTTGCCATATCGGTGCACAGCTATGTTTCCCTTATATGTATGGCTATTTGTGAGATCTTCTTTGCCATACTGGTACCCAGTGATATTTCCCTTACGTATGGTTATTTGTGAGATGGTCTTTGCCATAACGGTACCCATGATGTTTCCCTTATGTGTGTCTATTTGCGATACCTTCTTTGCCATACTGGTATCCAGTGCTGTTTCCCTTATGTGTGGCTATTTGCGATATCTTCTTTGTCATACTGGTACCCAGTGATGTTACCTTTATGTATGGCTGTTTGCCAGATGTTCTTTGCTATACCGATACCAATTGATGTTTCCCTAACGTATGGCTTACATGCGGGATGCTTTGCCATACTGGTACACAATGATGTTTCCCTTATCTATGGCTTATTAGTGAGATGTTCTTTGCCGTACCGATACCCAGTGATTTTTACCTTATGCATGGCTGTTTGCGAGAAGTTCTTTGGCATACTGGTACAAAATGATGTTTCCCTTGTGTATATTTGTGAGATGTTATTTATGTAAAAATATATATGAAACGATAGATTAAATGGTTACCAACAATATCATCGAAAAACTTATAATCTATATACAAAACTCTCTTTAAAGATTACTTAATCCCAATGTCGATTTTAAGAGAAGCATTTTTAAAATCCTGTTTTAACGTTAAATATGTGTGTTATCTTGTATGAGTAAGACTCGTACCGTTTATTTCGCTAATATAATCATGAACGACGGAACTTGAAGGCAATTGTTATTTTTCGCGAATCCACGACAATTGCTCCGGCGACATTTACTCCGGCGACATTTGCTCCGGCGACAATTGCTACGCCGAAAATAACAACAGTTGCTCTGGCGAAAATTGCTCAAGTGGCATTTGCTCCGGTGACAATTGCTCCAGCGACAACTGCTACGGCCCCAATATTGACCTGCTGTATTGAGTACCATAATGGGCGATACAATGTGGCTGACGAGAGTCAATTCTCCGATTGTCACCAGAACAATTGTCGCCGGAGCAATTGTCGACAGAGCAATTATCGTCGGAGCAATAGTCGCGGAGCAGATGTCGCCGGAGCAGTTGTCGGGTTACCGAAAGGATGATGAACAGATAGAATATCGCATGGTGGCAGGTGGTAATATGTACACACTATAGTATTTTGACCAAAGTTACGTTCAGCAAAAATCTATGAAAGACGTGCACATTGTAACGACAGTTTTGCAAACAAAGTGATTTGCTCTACCATGTGAAGATGACATTATTTTCACCTTTTCAATCCTTAAATAAGCAAAGATACATGTATGTCATTTGAAACATAATAAAACTGTTTATTCTCTTTACTTTATGACAGATGAACATTTACACGCAACCTGTTCATTAATAAATAATAAATATAGGTTTGCCAATATAAGTTCCAGAAGATTGAATAATAATAAACATATATCTCCGGTGGGGGGATGTAAAATTTTCTTTCCCTGCATTTATAAATATAATTATGTCAAATTTTCCTTTTTTGCATATATACATAACAAACGCATTTCACATTTGTGAGTAATATCTAGAAAGAAAATGCTGCACTGACGTCTCTGTGTAAGTGCCTTATGTAGATAAAGAAATACAGCCTTTACTTGGATGAACTTTGGGATCACTCTATCGACGTCCTTTATAGCTTAGTCTGTAGAATGTTGGCCCTTTCTTATACTAAATGTTCTTTATTTGCATTTATAAAAATGTATATGTATATAAATTTAAAACAAAGACTGAAAGAGTATCGCACAAGGTTCTAATATATTCTTAGAATATCTTTGGTAATGTTTATATAAATAGAGTTCCATTAGTTATGTTTTATAATGCTCTGATAGGCTAGCGTAGTGTGAGCACAGACCAAGGTGAGGCTCATGTTTTATCATTTGTTGATAAAGTAGCATATAATGAGCAGAGACCTAGATGAAGGATCATTAGTTATGCTTTATCATTTTCTGATAGACTGACATAAAATGAACTGGCATATAATGAGGAGAGACTGTGAGGGCATATTAGTTATGTTTTATCATCATCTGATAGTCTAGCATAGACGAGAAAGAAGCAGAGGCGAGAGCTCATTAGCTTTGTTTTACCATCCACTTATAAAATGGTATAGACTGAGAGACTCAGAGTCTAAGGCTAGTGCTCATTAGTCATGTTTTATCCTCTGAAATAGAATGAGCAGAACGAGGTGAGAGGTTATTAATTATGTTTTATCATCTACTGATAGACCCGCATCGAATGCGAGGGACTGAGGTGATGGATTATTAATTATGTTATATCGTCCTCCGATAGACTGTTGTGGAATGAGACAGAGTCTGGGGCGAGGTGCACCTCAGACACAGAACTAGTCGGAGCTGGACACATCGACCGTTTAAGTTTCCACCACCAGTTAGAGTCTTTGAGATCAATGTATGCATGTGTTCTTAAATACACGGATAAATCCTGATCTTCTATTACAGGAAGTGACTCCGTCTTAATTACGATCAGTGAATTACTGTTTTCTGATAAAGTTCTCTCATAAGCATTTCTCAGAATGAAAACCGCCCATTCGCTAGCGAGGAACGCGACGGAAAGGACCAGCAGAACGTAACGACAATTTGACACACAGTGTAGAATGTTATCCTGGATATCCACACCAGGAAGATAATCTATATCCGGTAGCTGTGTCGTAAAACCAAAGTTTTCTAGTTTTACCCTTAGCTCGTGTATAGCCCAAACGTAGTCTGAATCGTGATGAGCTATAAAGATGTCATGGGTATAAGGCCTAGAGTGTTCAGATGAGGATACCAAACCCATTTCCTGCCAATTTTGTTCATCAGCAACACTAGAAGGGTTGTCTGGTATACTGCATAAATATTTTAATTTTTTCTTCCACAGCCGATCTGATGGTCGCAAACAGTAGTAACGGTTAGTTTTATAAAATCTCTTCAGATCGGGGTGTGAGTTCACCCGTTCATAATGTGAGGGGTTATCTAGTGTGAGTAAAACCAGACAATTGTGGTTCCTCCGAGCTTTGTGCAGAACCTCACGTAAAGCTAATACACGCCATTCGTCCTCAAGTAACGAAGCAGAAACAATCACCACTATTCTGTAGCTGTGTTTTAACAGACGAGACATGTTATCTCCGTGAGTCAGACCAGCTACGTAATCCCTGAACATAACCACAGAGTCATTGAAGGATTCATGTTTCAGGAGTGTTATCACGTGATTATCACAGAACGCCATGTCTTCTTCTGCTGCTAACACCAATGTCTTGATAACTTCTTGGTGTGTAGGTGATTTGGGGCTTTCTAAAAATCTGATGTGATGCCAAGAATACACCACAGATCTTAATTCCAATCTGTATATGTATACAGCCAGGCTACATATTATTACACACACCATAACTGTTACAACACTCATAGACACTAAATAGAATAACTTACTTTTCTTTGGAGGGCAGATAAATTGGCTATCACTAACTAACAGTAATTGAGACACAGTGTCGTCATATTTCCTACAGAAGATGTTATCAATGTCGGCAATACGATCAATGTTATCAGCCAGCCAGGACTTTAACCAAAGGTTCTCACAGTCACATATATAGGGATTTTTGGAAAGCCAGAACATTGATACATTTGCTAGGCGAGTTATCTCTCTTGGCAGTGTCTTCAGTGTATTATGATCAAGGGCTAACTGTAATAGGTTTGGCATGGACGCTATTAAGTTCGGGAGTACCTCGGTCAGGCTGTTATTCGAAAGATTCAGTGATTCTAAAAGTCTTAATTTAGTACTATCTGTAGGCTGAATTGTTTTGATCTTATTGTTCCGCAGACGTAAGTCCAAGGTGCGCTCAGGAATGGATTGTGGAAAGTCAGTCAGAGACTGGTTTTCACACTGCACCATTAAACCCCGCTTACGAAAGAAAGAGTGACACGAGCAGCTTGAAGGACATTTCACGTTATTGTCTTTAATATACAGTGATCTAGGATTGACCGATAACAATGTTCGCCCACTGAACTCCACTGGAACAGAACATTTCCAGTCATCGTAGAAATACTCATTTCCCTGGAAAGTTCCATCTCCCATGTTCGTTGAATGGTTTTGCATATAAATTAAAAACTCACCAATGTTGTTGTCACAAGATAATGGATTCGATGACAAATTTAGTTTCAAATTCACAAAAAATAGTCGGAATTTAACTTCCAAATCTGCGGCTTCGTCCCCATTTGCCTGAAATAAGACAGGCGCAGGAATGGACGTGATGTTGTTATTAGACAAGTTAACGAACCGAGCGTATGGTCGTCGACGTTTTGAGGCCAGTTCTTTGGCAGCATTTATGTCCTCTACACGGGTTGCAAATTCTTTTAGTAAAGATTGTAACCAAGTAGCTGTATCAATTTTCCTCAAAGTATCTTGCAATGTGTCCATAGTGATTTCACAGTGACTAAGGTCAATGAACCTTAACCCTGGAAGTTGAACCACAGACGCGGGAATATGACTAAGAGGGTTGTGGTGGAGGTAAACATCTTTCAACGACGCTGGATCACAAGGGAGGGTTGCAGAGTCAAGAAATTGTAGACGGTTAAATTCAAGATGAAGTCTTTCTAGAGAATTCAACCTTGAAAATGCCTTTTGATAAATATTTGACAGTGAATTCTCGGCGAGATTTAATAGACGGAGTTCCCTTAATGTGCTAAACGAATTTCCTGGAATTGTTTGTAGTTCATTATGACTTAAATCTAATACACGCAGCTCACAAGTAGCACTGTAGTTTGAACAAATGTTTGGTATTTCTCTCAGCGAATTGCTGCTTAAATTCAGATACCTTAGGTTCTGTATGTTTGACAAAACGTTTTGATTAATAACAGAGATTCCATTACCCACCAGTGATAAAGCATGGAGACAAGGGCTGATGGAAACATTGCTCAACGCACTTCTGTTATTATTCTCTAGAATCAGAACATTTGGTTTGATATTTTCCGGTAAACCCAATCCGAATTCCCTATTGCATCGATTTGATAAACTTTTCCTTCTTTTATAACTAGATAAAGTTCCAACACGAGAACAATTCCATGGAAACACTGGACTTCCTGTTAAGAAATTTTTGGACAAGTCCAGAAAGTTCAAATAAGGAAATCTTTGAGTAAAGTTGATGGGAATGTCTAGATCTGTGAGAGACACGTTGACTAGCTGTAGTCTGAACAGTGCACTGGTTTGGTTGGGAGGGAATATGGTGTCTATACACTCTGCAAGATTCGTGTTCACAGCCGAGAATACTTCCAGAGAAAGACAGTTTCTTCTTGGATACACTTCAGTTTCATTGGTCAGGATCTCTGAATCTTGTAGATGGAGTTGGACTAGACCTTGTTGATCACATAAATTAGTCACAGTTTGTAGATCGATTTGGCAATTCCTCAGTCCTACAAATTCTTTTCTCGTGTCATCACATTTCTCAAATGTTACCAATCCAGGAATGTGACAACGGAATTCAATTGATCTTATTTGCTTGTCTTCATCGTTTCCTGCACACAAACTAACGGAACATGGTGCTGTGTTGTTGATGTGGACAATTTGATGTGGTATAACCTGTGGTTCAGAGTACCCAACATGCGTCAGTCTGCTGGACCTAGTTACCATCGTATCGCAGTCTTCTCCGAACGACAAAGTGGTTAGAAATAGTACAACAGTCACAGCATGGAAAAAGCCCTGTTGATTTTTCATGAAGACAAAACATTTCCCTTCCATCCGCTTCAGACACGGTCACGATAAAATGCCCTCATATCTGAAAAATAAACAGAATCAAATTAACAGATTGAAAATGTTAAAAGATACACTTCTGTGGTAACGTCGATATATGTGAAACCGTAACGTGAATACTCGATGAAAACCCATGTTGATAATAGGCGTTGATGGGAAAGGCATGTGGTTTTCAAATACTCTGTGCGACAATAACTTTTACAATTGCGTTGTTGACATTTGCTGCGATGACTAGCTACTGCTTCACAATAATTGCTTTGTTTGCATACACATTAATATCAGCTCTTGCCAGAGAAAATGTTACTGATTCTATTATTGTGTATTAGCCTACACCATAATTATTGTTCCGACGCATCTTATTATTCTCTACAGGGAAAGGGGGGCAACTCAACATATACAAAGACAACCCATTTAAAAAGGCTTCGACAGCAAGAACGACTGACCCTTAGTGAATTGTTACAAAATTCTCCTTTTCTATATTCGAAACTGGCGCTTTTTTCAACAAGTTCACGTTTTCTTTCAATTGATGCTACAAGCCGAGTTTCATTATAACTTTATCTCATTGATAAGAGAATAAAAATGTTTATTAAAGCAACGAGCTTGCGTTTTGTTTCAAACATTGTCTTATTTTAAACACACACATAAATAAATAAAAAAACAATAGTTGCATTAACCCCTCAAAACGGTATGATAAGTAGCTAGGATAAACTATCGTCGATTCTCTTGTTGCGAAAAAAAGTGAACCATATACGCGTAAACAGTTTACAGACCCATAATAAAAACTGTGAGTGATGTAAAATGACAAAACAGAAGTGTTTTATAAACGGCTATCGGGTTGGGTAAATAACTTTTGCTTTTATCCATTGAAAATCT
>JAVFBY010039128.1:0-13064 GCA_034781015.1 Tonicella lineata
ACACCTTCACGCGCACCCAGCACCTGGTTTTTTTAATTTATATTTTTAATTGATTTTTTTCCTTTGATTTATTTATATATATATTCGAATTTATATATATTTTAATGTATTTATAGGTGTCTGCCCTAGCTCATAGTACATGGAACTTTACGTCTTGTCTTAAATTTTTTCTTCATAGTGTATAGCATGGTTAGCATGTTATATTGGATAGGGCTCTCATCCCATCTGCGTATGTCGTCATGACGTTACACACACAAACAACTCGCTGTAGGACGCTGCAGTGGAACAAATGCAACAATGTTTCCAGTGTCGTGCGACACAGCTGCTCTTCTGAACCAGGCTTGTGAATTCACGCTGTGTCTCTAGCCTGATGACGTCACGACGGCGCCAACAACTAGATGTAAACATATGACGCTACATTATACAAACAGCAATAAATGTATCCATGTTTACAAACCTCGGCTCGTGTGGCCTAGGAAGTCACCCCACTCTGCACTGACACTGTATATATTAGAACACTGTACCAACACATATGCATTCATATATTGAATCATGTATTTCATTATATTTAATGATGGATTATTTTGTGTGGATGGCTGTACTGTGGCTTATGTATTGACAAGAGACCGCGGCTTGTCATTCTTTAGTGCTGTGCTGTATGACCAACCCCGTACTATAGGACCTATTGCGTCATCTTTTTTTCTTTCAACATGACTATACCCCGTCATGACGTCACACCTTTCCTTCGGATGTTCCATCATTTGCATACACGGCTTGCTAGAGAACCAAACATTCCACCATTTGCAATCATTATCAGTAGCACACTATCTTCGGCTAGCCACGGCGTATGACGTTAGGCCTCTGTATAGACTCAAACCGCTTGACTACTACCCGCCACTTTATAACCTCGGACCGTGTATAAAAAAAGACATGTCCGTCGCGTATTGGTCAGTCTGCCGTGAACTTCTATCGCCGTATGACTAACTTTACACCACCGTCATCCCACCGTTGGGCACACCTCGTGGACTCGGTACAAGACTTACGCGGCTATAACAGTGTTGTATCGGGGATGTATGAGGATGGTTTCTGAAAGCCTATACTTTGAGCCATTCTAGAAAAATATACAAAACCCCAGTTTCTTCCTTTCAGTCGATTTTTGGCCTAAATTCTGCGGTATATAGCCTCTTTAATACAATCTTTTACTTTGATTTAGAAGAAAAATAGGAAATCAAAACTTTCATTTTATGGCAAAAATGGAAAGTTCATAACTTTTCCTATCTGGGAAAAATACAGAAATTCGCCGATTTCCTTATATAAATACTTTTAGCCCATGCATTTAGCTGTTGGTGGGACTTCAAGCATGGAGCTCTCTGGTCTGCTATACCTCTATGGTTTAAGTCATGGGTATGTATATTTAAAAAGAAAACACTTTGTCGCAAGCCCTAAAAGACCAGCAAAGGCTTCTTAACGTTTGAAGCTTTGCTTAGGCCTACTGCTTGTATAGGCCTGATCATGCAATGTACTTTGGTCGTCCGAAATCAAATATCCCTTGGCGTTTGATGTCTTTTAACCAATTTTGGTATGGTCAGGGTATTATAAGTCTTGAAAGCTTATATTATTTATTATAATGATTAGAAGAAAACACAGAATCAAATTAACGTTTTATTACAAAATATCACAGCGTCATGGCATAAAAATATACAAAATATACATTACTTTATTTAGACCTTCTTATAATTTTTAACAAAATCTTATATATACAAAAAATAGTGTTGCTCTCACTCGAAGATGTAAGATTAAATGAGAATAAATATTGACAACAATAATATATAATATTGATTACTGAGTTTGATAGTTACCCATATCATGTGGCGACATATCGGGTGACTTTTACATTAAATTGTGCAATGTACGGATACATTTCAGGGGAGGTAATCCGTATATAATATATACCAAATATGCATTCTATAAGGCCAAATCGTCGTAAACCAATCACCACGCAACTTTATTGATGCGGGGTTTTGTTTATAATTTACCCATTCACAAGCAGTATTGATCATTATCACTTAATAGAGAGCACGTGACGGCGAGTTAACAATGTCAGTATACCATGCTCACCTAATGGAGAGCACGTGACGGTGAGTTGAAAATGTCAGTATACCATGCTCACCGGTGACGGCGAGTTGACAATGTCAGTATACCATGCTCACCGATCTTCTTACAGAATAGGCCTAGAACATTTTGCTGTACACGGTACGGTAGGCCAATATTTGATATATGTATATCCCGTTTCCGTCAGATCTGTCGCATATCACGGTTCCTCTATCAATCAGGGTACAGTCAATCAGGGTGCAGGTTGAACCGTTCAACCATATCCTCAGTTGATATGTGTTATATCCATCACATCGTAGGCCTATATCTATAGTTCATTCAACCACCCGTCATATAGCAATACTGTTTTCAGTCATATTTTATGAGACAATGGGTCCACAATATGTATAGGCCTAGACATTGTGCAGTTTGCAAATTTTGCTGCCGAGATCGACTATTTAATAAAAGACAAAACATTTCTTCTTTGTAGAAATCTATATTGCCGCATTTGATGACACCCTCCACTATAAGGCTGTGTGTGTCCTCGCCATGCATAATGTGTATTCCATGCTTGATGAGACTGTCCGGATATAATACACCTTTCAACAGAACCAGCCTAGGGTGTATCCTGGCAGCAGTCATCCATTAAAACTCAGAATATTTTCGACTTGCACCTTGGCAGACACAACACGCAAACACTATACCCAGCAACTGAAACACATAGAGCAAATACATTAAAGATAACAGTTGTACGAATCGACTTAAGATATAGAACATCTTACTAGAACAGGGTTTCAGAACTTTCGGTTTCATTATAGGTGTTGCTCAAAGCAGTACGTTGTATTAGTACGTTGTATTTGTGACCATGGATAGAAATTCGTGGGTGGTTGGCTAGAGCTTCCTAATGCCCTCAGGAATAAAGGGCAACAGGAAGCCGATTTGTTGTGGTGTTCGTCAATTTCGGTTCAGTCCTCCATCCGTTTGGCTGACACACATCGTCATATAGGTGACATAGGCCCTACTCCTGAGCACAGCGTTAAACACCAAGCAACCAATGGTTCTTTGGCCAGTATGAAGCGAGCTTCTCCACTATAATTACTGATACCGCCGCCCTATAAGTAAAAATGACATTTATCATCGTGTAAAAGGCTGAGCAGGCAATACCGAGCCTAAAATGACGTGGCAGTTCATCCAATAAGGAGTCTGTTCACATGGGGCTTTTTGTAAGACACCAAGGGATGATTCCCTTATAAAGACCGTACCATGGTATAGGCCAAAGTACCGTCAGTGTAAAGCATCATTTAATGGTAAATCCATAGTACACCATGGCACCTTTTTATAAGGGTTCCTCAAATTTACATAGTTTTCTTTGGTCCAGATTGGTCTTCATCAACCATTACGCCGTAAACTAAGGGTTATCACTATATTTGAAGACTACAAATGTCACTGTGTGACTTGGAATATCTATCCCTTCTCACCTGTAAGAAAGAAATACCAAGAGCCATTCCAATGAGAATGGTTGTATGCCCCGTTAACTTCTCCTCGACTCCCGCAAAACAGTTCTGAAAACAACAACCAAAAGAGATGAAGTTTAGAAACGGAAATACAGGTATACAAATATAAATGAGTGTGCTAAATATTGAAAAACTTCGAGAGTTAATCTAGAACATGATTTGTCGGCTTTCAATAGATCGATTTCCCTGTGCCATGTAGTGGGAATATATATATTAAAATATATTTTGTTTTGTGTGTGTGTTTTTTAAATTAACTTCAAATTAACTGGCTAGTGGAAAGAAAAACACAGAGGTACAGTACACGACAATCATGATAGGTAAAATAATGTAGTCTGACGCAAAATGAAAATTCAATTTACAAGAAATAGAATGTTGTTTGTTTGATTGATCATGATGTATTGATTAACAAACCTTTGTCCACAGATAGTCTGAATGTGTAGCTGTGTAGTTATCTGATGATGCCGCCTCCTGGCAGCCTGTCATATTTAGAGGTTGGGGGTCTGAGGGGTTCGAGTTCTCCAGAACACAACACGACTTAGGAACGTACACCTGTAGAGAAAAAGAAAGAAATTTCCTAAATTATTTTGTTTGTTTGGTTTGGTTTGTTTTGTTTGTATAAGGTTATAAGGGTTTAAGCTATAATTTAAATTCTTCTGTTCACATGACAGCCACTAAGTTGCCCCTGTGGGTGAAATAAACCACCCTTTACACTGAATAATTATTGACAGACACAAACATAGGAACAGAACACAAACAAGTAGCAAATTGGCAATATGACATATTGTTTATTGCACAGTGCAAGAAACAGCAGAAACAAATTTTCCAAAGGCTGAGTATGGGTATACCTAGCCCTATACATAGTCAACTAGCTTCATTGCACTTGATTATAATGTAATGAAATGTAACGAAGCTAGTGGACTATTTATAGTTTTAGGGTATACCAAGCATATTAAAGAGACACGGTTACCCAAAATTAGATTTTATCAAAAAACTCTTTTGTTTAATTCCAAAAAGCAATTAACTACATTCCTGTTAGTCGGCCTATATAGTAGGCCTACTTGGTGTTATTAAGCTTTCCAAAATAGTTTAATATTCATTTGAAAAGGACACGCCTTCACTCCTTTTTGCGAAAGGCTGAGGTTGTTGAGTAAATATTGTTCACTGTTGAGACTTTTCAATGTACCGGGTTTTCCCAATGATAATCCAAATCAGAAGAATGTAGATTTGCAGATTGGTCTCTCGAAGCTCGAAGATTTTAAATCGAAGCTCGAAGAAACCTTGAAATTTGGCCATACTTCATCAATAAATAAAGTTTAGATAGACGTTCAGTCGATCTTTAGCAGATAATGCCAATTTGCAGGTGTATATAGCTGGTGGTTTTAACAATATTTCATGATTTATCGAAGAAATGGATTGGTGAACAGGCATATTAAATACATAAACACCGCTGCCTTATGTAGAGAAAGAAATACAGCCGTTACTTTACTTTTAGAAAAAATGGTTTTAAAAATATTAAAGGGTTCTGTGAATAACCATTTCAGAAAAAAGGGTTCTCCAGACACAACTGGGGTTACACACAAAACCATTTGGATAAAAACGGTTCTTCAGACGCAGCTGGGATTACACAGAACTATTTGGATAAAAACGGCTCTTCAAAGCACAGCTGGTTTTAAACGCAGAACCATTAAATAAAAACGGGTTCTTTGAAGAAGAAAAAAGGTTCGTCAAAGGACTTTTCTCACAAATGGGTTCATTATATCGATACTTTAAATTTTTTATAAGAGTTTTACGGACAATATTATAATTTTTATAGTGCCAACAATAACTATTGAAACTATTGAAATACGGTTCTGCCTAGAAATATTGAAATAGGGTTCTACCTAGCACTATTAAAATAGGGTTCTGCCTAGAACTTAAAAGGGTTCTCGTAGAGCCATTGGCTGAAGAACCCTTAATGGTTCTGCCCATAACCATTGTTCTAAAAGTGTTGTTAGGTGAACTTTGGGATCGCTCTATCGACGTCCTTAGTCGGTAGAGTGTGGGCACCAGTGTTAGCCAAAGGTGTCGGGTTCGATCCCCGGTGGAGGCATGTCCAATTTTCTTTCTCTGCATTTAAAAAAAATCTATATAATGGTGTGCTATAGCTGTTATACTATATAAATGTGTGTATACTTACGTCTGGTTGTGAAAAGTTGACCATTCTGTAGTCTGTATAATTGTAAGCACCACAACACTGAAACTGTAGGAAAAGACAACAACACAAATTGTAACTAAAATTCTTTGTATATATAAGAAAACAACATTTGCACTATAAAACAAAAGGAAATTCGATTGGGAAATAAAATATTCAGTCTTTGTATTTTACAGTTTTTCTAAAAAATATAGACAGCAGCTTACCCAAACTTGTACATAATCCCAGGCCAAGGCTATGGCGTTCTCCTTTGTTGTGTTCGTGGCAGGTTCATACTTCTCAAAAGTCACTCGTAAATTAGGCTGCAGTTCACCGAAAACCTGTACAATAATATCAATTTGTGATATAGATAAATATAAAAGTTCGGTATTTAGGTTAATGAGATGTAGAAAATAAAAAGGAATGACTAAAGTCAACGAGACGCATGTTTTCGTCAACCTGATTTATGTTTACCATGCACTGCCAAAGTCTTATTTTCAAATCAAATTTAGACATAGACTACAAAAAGTATTTCATTTTGGAGATATAACTCAATGTCATGTTCAGTTGACTGCCTGCCATAAATCGACCAAGCGTATAAAAGTGTGTAAATTGTAATGGTGGCTCCCAGGACAGATATACCAATACTAGCTGTAACTTATGTCTATTATTACCGGTTTCTATTTTGACGAATGTTTCCAATTTCGTGAAATTTGCCTTGACAAAACTATATACATTTAATGGCAAAGTTGGTTTTGATCAAGAGAAATACAAATATTGCAATTCAAGTTTAGACGCAATAGACTACAAATAGTATAGTATCTCATGTTGGGCATATAACATTTATGGAAATGTAAAAAGCTGTTTATTTCATTCTTGGCAGTCGGCCTATACACTGGATATGAAATAATGGATTTCATGTCCAGTTGACATGTATCTTGCATTCCGAGATTTTTTTCATACGGAAACTTGATAAAAATTACAAACATGAAACATATATTTTTGGTAAAATGAATAATTGAGACTGCGCCCTGTCCGGCAATCGTGTAATCTCTAAACGACGGAAACACTGTTCATAGTCACTTTCAAAACGGCACTACAGTTATTTCAGTTTATCGGCAAGTTAGTAACGATATATAGGCCTACACTTACATCATTTTTATAGACGACAACTGTAATTCCGCCTGCGAACTCTCCAATAAATATCACCACAAGGAACGTAATATACTGAAAACAGAAATTAACCACAAATGACTACAGTAAAACAGAGGCCACAGACAATATACAGCAAATATTTTTCTTAAAAAATATTTTCTGCCAACCATATATATATATGGCCTATATATACATGTAGTTGTTTTAATTTACAGAACTTGTGAATGATTATAGAAAAGTAAGACATCAAGCTTAAAATAACTTGTCTCCATAATATATTTTTTTTATAAATGCAGAAAAAGAAAATGTGAAATGCCTCCACCGGGAATCGAACCCGAGACCTTTGGCTTACAGGGCCAACGCTCTATAGCCTAAATATGTTAGAAACAGAAGTGTGATTATATTTGACAGCGGTGTTGTTGATCTTAACTTGAAACCTCGCACTTGTTATACGCAAATGTTAACGTCAATGGTTGGTTGCTCAAAGCGTATTAAAGAGGTTAAACCGCAGAATTTCGGATGAAGCTTTGTCATAGTTTCGTGAAATTCAAACACTTTCATATTTCTTGATATACTGCTTCTTTAGGTAGGCTATTAGGTTAACCAATTGAACGGCAAAAGCTGATTAATTGAACGATTGGTTAAGTGGTTAATGGAACAGAAGGCCGACAGGGAGTTATATAGTTGCATATATATCAAATTGATTGCTTGACTGGTTCATATAACTGGTATACATTTCCTCTGGGACATACACCCGACCAAATGACAAAATGGCTGTAGCTTTTTTTTGTAGATCGATAATGATTGATTATAGATTGACCGGTTCATTCTAGGTGACTGGTTGATTGACTAATTGACTGATTCATTATAACTAGTCTACATTCATCAGATATACACCCGACCTTGACATAGATATATATCAAAATGACAAAGTGGCTAATGCTTGTTTTTTGTTGTTGTTGTAGATCGATAGCTGATTGATTATGGATTGATCTATCGTTCAGTTAATGTATTGATTGATTGAGTCACTCGATCGATCGATTTATTGAGTGATCGTGATCTATGCTGGTCGGAACCCTTACCGTCCCCAGTAGACACCTGTTCTCGGTGATCGCCCCACAGCACCCAAGGAACCCCACCAGGAAAACAAAGGAGCCAAACCCGATGAGGACGTAAGCGGCTGAGTAGAGATAGTTATCCACCGTCACATTCAATAACTCCTCGAGTTGAGCGAAATCCTCATCCACACGGACCCAGATACCTATTCCTAGGATACCTGCACCACTCAACTAGAAACACAATAACACACACACAGTTATAACACCTTGGAATTGTCTCGTTATATAAATAACCGTAACATTTAGCCTGCCATCAGAGCCGCACTTCTAAAATTAAAGGGAACTGACTAAGAATAATTATACATTCATTCTAATTTGTTATATTTAGGCACCTGTAATAGGCGATTTTTTAGTTTTATTTTTTTAAAAAAAAATTTTGTATATAAAATGAATATTATTTTATTTTACTATTACCGGTTCAGCTCTAACTGTAATTGTATATATTGGCTATACGATATAGGGACACGACCGCACGAGTTTAACGTAGAAATATATATTTTTAAAGACAATTATAAATGAATTAAACATTAAATTAAATTGGGTTGATTTCTTATTATAATTGAATAATAAAATGAAATACTTACCAGGAAAACGAGATTGTACAAAAATAGAAAGTACTTGGCAAATTTCCCCATACAGCTCTCCATGTTTCAGCCTGCACAAACAAATAAAGCAGTGATATAATATTAGACTTAACACAATTCTTTTATATCCTTAAATGCACAATGCGTAAAGATGTAAGCAATATATACTACATATACTGTTTATGTGTGTCAAGTAGATGTAAATGTTTATCTTATTTCTCGTGACATTGAGTCAAATTGTGACGTCACGATATAGACACCAATTCACTATGGCTTTCAGCGGACTTTGACGGGATCTTAAAAAATAGATTTAGCACATTAAAAGGTGCATTTACCCCTCAGCCTCCAGTATTTTATCAATTTCAAAAATTTCTAAATGACATCAATATTTTTTTAAAAGATATTGAGTGTTAACGCAACCATGTATAGTGGATATAAGACTACAACATGCGACTGTGGGTTGATTAAACCTTTAAAAGGCACATCTAATTATATGACCTGATCTATATAAGTATATATTTGTTCAATTTTTTGTATTGAGTATCAGCAAAACCATACAGTATATATACTGAAGGGTAAAAACTATTTTCTTTCCAGCAGTGAATTTAGTAAGATAGACTAATTAAAATAAATAAGTTAATTAAAAAAGCAACACCTGTATATGTACCTCACTACATAGATAACATGCAAGTAACAATATCTTTCTTATACCTTTATTATAAAAACCCGAATCTAAAGGAAAAGATACCACTGCTTATACAATTCCCCAACTTGATCTTCTCAATATGCGTGGGATATCCCTCGGTTTACCTGGTCTATAAAAGGTATTTATAGCCTGTGAAATCTTGTGACCGACCCATATATATATGACTCTACAGCATGTGATCGAGCATGCGATATAAATGTAGGGCCTCATAGTTTACATGTCGAGCAAGGATTTTGTTTGCTACCTTAAAACCCACGCCTGTTACGCATTGAGCTATTTATATAAAATGACATCGCCGTGGTTGCAATATAACATACAGTCTTGTTGTTCATTTGTTTTGATTTGGGTTTCATGTCGTATTTGAACTATGTTGTATCTCTGCGGATCAGAATAGACCTGCCTTACTAAATTATACACCCTATATCCACGACATTGCTAGCGACAATTGCTCGCTATATTTGAACCGACGACATTTGCTCTGGGGATAGTTCCTCCGATGACATCTGACAATTAACGTAGCCCATAGACGACATCACAACATTTTAGTTTTCAACTTATTTTTTTGTTCCTTATACGTTTGTTTTAAGCACCGTTTTTTTTTAAACGTATAGATTCCACCTAAGTGAAAACCCTAATACTTAGGTGATAACCTTATAGGTGAAAACTCCCCGTTTCGTTTTTTTAGTTTCCACTCAGAGGCTAACCTTTCCAACTATGGGAAAACTCCAGAGTTTCATTTGCTTAGCTTTCCCCTATAGGTGTTAAAGTTCCCCCCTTAGTGTAAATTACCGAGTTTATTTCTAATTTTTTTTAGTTGGATTTTAGTTAGTCACGTGAGTGTTGTCTTGTTTTGGGTTTCTCCCGCTGAACTATACCACCTATATACAAGGAGGGAAAAAACGTTAACTTAGCAACATATTAACCATCAGCAACGACTTTCTATGATTGAAAAACAGAACAAGGTTCACTCACGTGACAATAACAAAAGCCAATGAAAACAAAAATCGGGAGTTTTCACCTACCGGGTGAAAAAGTTTCCTATAAGGTGAAAACTAAAAACTGAAACTAGTGAGTTTTCACCTAGGTCGAAACATTATCACCTAGGTGAAAATCTTTCCACTAAAAATGTACCCATAATTAGTTTCCAACAAGGTGAAAAGGTTTCTATAGAGGTGGAAAGTAAAACAAACCCTAGAGTTTCCCCTATAGGTAGAAATGTTATCACATAGGTGGAAACTAAGTGGAAGTTTAGAAGTAAAACTAAAATCTTAAATGTTCTTGAAGAAAATTCAAATGAAATTCAACTTACTCTATATAACAAGGCTTTGGTTGCCATTCATGCATATAGGCCTGCATTAGCATAAGGAGATGTGTGAGTTTGATGGTGAACTTCAGCTATTATTCTTGCAAATGATTGGTATTGAAACGATACAATGTTCTTCGTTCACCATTAGCTGTGCCGAAGGAGCTTTTTGAATCAAGTGTCGAAAAATGGCACTCTAACAATACCGGATATACCATGGAAATCTACGACAGTTGCTCCGGCGACATTTGGTCCGGCGACATTTGCACAGGCGACAATTGATCCGGCGACAATTGCTCGGTGAAATATGCTCCGGACCCCGTGACCATTAATACGGTCCCAATACTGACCTGCTGCATGTATCGGATACCATTATGGGCGGTACATGTAGCTGACGAGAGTCAATTCTCAGTCAGCTATTGGAGGGCCTATTTAATTTTTTATGTTTTCTCCTCTTTAATCGTGTAGGCTACAATCGGAGCATTTATTGTAGGAGAAAATGCCCTCTGAGCAAATGTCGCCGGAGCAATTGTGATTTTTTTCGGAGCAATTGTCGCCGGAACAATTGTCTGGTTACCTTACCTTGGATGTAGACCAAAGTCAAAACTCCGAGAAACGACAAGATACGCATGTTAAGTTTCTATATTTCGGTTTATTAAACCATCGTCAGGAATGAAGAGACAGTCAGTTTGGTGCAATATATATACAGTGCTAGTAAAACAAAACAATAGTGTATTTAGAGAACATGTTATTGTAAAGTAAACTTAAAACAAAGATAGGTCTTTGCTGGCTTTTAATCCATGGTTAAGCTGGGGTTTGATCTTTTTGATTGCTAGGGCTTCTCTCAGTAGGAGTTCTGACCAGTGTTTAGATCTGTCAATAACAACAGTGTTTTCAAGTATTAAACTTTGTAGGTTTGGGGAATAACCCATATTGTACAATGCTGAGGGTAGATTTAATAGATTACAAAGATAATTGAGGGACTCACAGTTTTGTGTATGTTGAAATATTTCACTATTAACATTGGTACTGTGTTCTTTAATCCTATTAGCTAAACATCTCTCTGTTTTTCCAACATAGCTAGATTGGATCTTTGGATGGTTCGCCCTCTTTGAATTTTAGCGTGATTTCTCTTGCCTGGTACAAAATGAACATTTTTCACTTCGGCGACATTGTTTAAATCTCTGGACCTTAATACTATACGTTAAATTGTATCAATCTGAATTTGTTGATAAAAGCTGTTATTGTGTCTCTTAAACAATAGTATACTTAAGAAGAAACTCTGTCTTTACAGCTCCGTCTCTAGACAAACCTAGAAATTTATGGGCCCCAGTTCAGCGTAGAAAATTCATCAAATATATAAACGCTGGTCTTTGCCTTACAATCAAAATAGACTGATGCATTCGGCTAATTAGATCGCAAGATACATTCAACAAATCAGATGGCAAGATACATTTGACCAATGGGATCAACTGATACAATCTCACTAAATAATCAGATAACGTTCTTTATTCGTCTTGCAAGGTTATTCATCCAAACTCCATCTTGCACCCTGGGTCATGACAGTGAAGGTATGTCCAGGAGTGGAGCCCTAATGTTATATTTAATCCTTTTTATAGTTGAAGTACAGTTCAATACAACCTTGGTGGGTGGATAAATCCCATCTGATCGGCTTTCAAGTGGCAGAGAAAAATAATTCTGTCCATTAAAAAAGCAGAACCAATCAGGTGGCTTGATGTATCCGATCAAACGGTTGGCCCTATACAATACAAGAGTTGGCTAGTAAGTACTTCATTTTGTATGTGAACGATCAAGAAAAATAAGTCAATAAATCCTTTTAATACACCAGTCATTTGACAGGGCAAATTATGGTATTGGGGTCTGTCTGTATACTTTTTGGTTTCCGGACATAAACTTGAAAACCGCTTATGGAATTCAAATCAAACTTAGTATACGAGTGTTCCTTGGTAACAAGTCTTAAACGGTCTTGAATTTCAAGGTCACTAGAGATTTTCAAAAGCCTAGTCTTTTTGTCTTTGTGCTGATTTCCAATTAACTTCTCACACAGGTCGCATTTTATAGTTGTGGCGTGAAGACCAAGGTTGTTAAAATAAGCTTGTCATCACTCGGGTAGCTCTATGTCACTTGATTTCTGCGTTGAAAAGCTAGATAGAACTTAATGGCCGTATGCCCGAGCAGATTTTAATGAAACTTCACACACATTGTAATTGAGCAAATCTTAGTTTGAATTTTAGAGGTGTCGGGTCAAGGTTTAGAAAAAGTTTGTCACAAGCAGCTTTATTGAAGAATTATATGAATATTTACAAACATGCGTAGGCTATTGAGTAAATCTCACGGACAATTTTGATTTTGAAGGTCGTGAAGTCAAGGTCATTATGGATATTTTTAGAAAAAGTTTGTCA